>CAEGAF010135658.1:0-62548 GCA_903067075.1 Micropoecilia bifurca | reverse complement strand
ACACACACACACACACACACACACACACACACACACACACACACACACACACACACACACACACACACACAGCTTCTACTACCCCCAGGGTCAAATCCCGCATCCAGGGAGCACCAAATGGTCAAAACGTGTCACTGTAACAGTCAGTCACAATTACGCAGAGGAAATGCCGCTGTCCGTCTCCTCTGTGGGAGCGAGCACCTCAGAGCAGACCATTTTAATGGAGCCAGCCTGACTGGAGTCTCCGCGCTACCAACAAGGCAAACAATACAGTTTTTACACGAACAAGCGCAGACAGTTAAAGACGGAAAAACACTGCTTTGGGCTGGTGCCTGACGTATAAATCGGTCCAGCTCACCGGTAACATTGTTTCAAGTTAATTTGAAGGGTGGGGGGGTCGCCGGCTATTCTTTCTAACCCCTTTTTAGATGTTGTGCGCTTTCAAACACGACCACATGAAAACCCTCGGCGCTAAGACAGACAGACGTGAAATAAAAACGGGTAAATGGTCACCTGGAGGCACCGGAGCGGCTCTTTCTTTCTTTCTTTCTTTTTTATCGCTTCTCTTTCTTTCACACGTCAGAGAGGCGCGCGCGCGCGACAAGGGCTCATGCACCGACCTTCGGAAACACACACACCCGTTTCCTCGATATAGTAATGACTTCCTCAACAAAACCCCCGCCGTGTGCTCGCTCGTTCACACGAACCACCTCCAGGTTAGAAAACACAACCCAAGTAACAAGATTTACACAGAATCACTCACCGCAAACAGATATGGGGTTATTCCGCCGGTGTTCATAAATTAGTCAAAAAAATAATAATAATCATAACAAAAATTCTCCTGGTAATGGTCAAAAGCTCGGATCCATCTGCCCCGCGTCGAGAACAGCCGCTCGGCACTTATTGTTGTCACGCAAGAAGCTCCAACGCCCAGCGAGGCCACAGGGACTGAGTAGAGCGCAGCAGACCGCCGAGGAGAGGAGAGGAGAGGCGGCCGGCTGCTGGGAGCCGGGAGGTGGAGCTTCCGCTCCGGCGGGGGCCGGACACTCATGGGAGACGAGACGAGTCGGTGGCCGGAGCGGGCGGTAGGGGGAGCGGCAGTGGGGGGGGGTCGGGTTGAAGCACCTGCTGCCCCTCCCCAGACCACAGGGCTCCCGCATCATTTTATTCACAAAATGCCTCACCTATGTCAAGCCAGAAAGACAACAGACACTTCCTGGACTTTTTAAAGCAAGACATCTAAGTCTAGGCTTTCCTTCATCTACTAATGACAAATGACAGGAAACATAAGAAATTAATTTTTCACATTCATCAAGCGTGGTGAATAATTCAAAAGTGCATGTGTGTTCTACTGATGTTTTTACAGGCAACATTAATTATTTGTGTTTATGTCCTCATATTTTATGCTTTGCTTATTTTATGCTTTTTCAACACGCAGGCAGTGCCAACCTAAAGCATACCAGCAGAAATTACAGCAGTGATCTTAAAGTCCACTTGGACGCAATATAATTTATTATAGTTGTAATTAAAGAGAGCGTGGGGGAGTTATGCTCCCTCCAATCAAAGACTTACAGCTGTGTTCTGTCTGTAAACACGAATGTCCCTTTTTTGAGAGATGTCCAACATCCAGTCTATAGTCTATCCTTACCTTGCTACACTTAATTGAATTTCAAACCAACAATCCAGCTATCAACTGTGATCAATACTACGGGATACCACAGAGTTGACATCTACAACAATGAGGTGAGGATGACAGGAAATGACATCACTTTTGGGTTGATCCTGAAGTTGTATCCTGGTTTGTGACAGATAAGGACCAACAGCCACCATACAGTAGTTAAAAGAAAAGCGTAGTTCTGGTAAGTGTCCACAAGGGGACAGTCTGCTATAAAAAGCACAGACTTTTCAACTGAGTCTGAACCTCTGTGTGGCTTATCAATTGTTTTCCTGTGGATTAGATAGCAGAGACTGCACAGGCTGTAAAATCAAAGCCACACTTGTAAGCACTAAATACAGGGTTTTGTCCAAATGCCAAGGATGAAAATATAGGGATTAAGTAGGTAATGACTAGTAAGGAGGTGGGATGAAGCCCTTTGTACTTTGTTTGGCGAATTTGCTAAATGCATGATGCATTGGATCAAATGTGAGCTTAATTGCATTTTGTTTGTGTCCCCTGGCCTATTAGAATTTTATGAATTTACAGCGAGCACAGCAGGAGGTAGGCAAACATCATTAAACTAAGACAGCAATCCTCTTAACGCGGCACACATCCGTTTTGAACCTTCTGGTTTCTCCCAGCTTTTGTACAACATCCTTTACCTCCGTTTCAACTGAGTGAGGGAAAGAGCTGCAACAAGACATCCGAAATAAAACTGGAGGTCCGATGGACCTTCAGTATAGGCACAAATAAAATCCCCTCTTCAGTTTATGTACTCAAAGATACCAAAAATGTGGTAAACATAAAAAAATGATTACATACATATAATCTTATGTAAATTTATGTTTCTTCTTTCATATCACAAATTGCCTGTGTTGTAATAACCATCAGTTATTTAATTAGATTTTTCTGTCAGGAATATACGCAAAATTATCATCTCTTGCATCACAATGCAATTCATTACCACATTTTGCTGTATGAGGAGTGTCAAATCACCATGCCTAAATGTGCTAATAATCTGAAATAATAACATTTTCAATTATATTTACTAATGCATTTTTTGAAGATACAGTGACACTAAGCTTAGCTGCCAATCCAGGAGCAAACCAAGAGACAAAAAGTTTCATTAAGACGTACAGTGCAGGTTTATATGATCCAAAGTGTGATTTTGCATCTGTAATTGTCCCCATTCCCTGATTTTATTGTGCCGTTTTTCCTTCTCGCTGCATATAACTGCAAGGAGTCAGCATTTAGCACGAAGCGTAATTAACATTTGACTAAAGGAGTGTGAAAACAGCTTTGAAATGCCTGGCCCATTTAGATACGGAGTGGTTAAACATTTGCCTTTTTGCCGACAGTTTCTGGCATACTTTCAAAAACACACATTTAAACTGTGGATCTTTCACAGCTTAATTACTCAGCTGCAGGTGTACGGCTGTCTAACTACAGGAATCTGCAGGGTGTTCCTCCTCTTCTCCTCCTGCCGTTCTCCTGTACAAGCCTCCCTTCTTCACCTTCTCCACCTTCTTCGCCTGACACTGATCTCCACCCTCCAACCCTCTCCTACCGTTCTATCCCTCAGTCATTTAACTATACTCGCCATTTTCACGTAATCTCAACATAGCTCCCTCCTCCTCCTCTTCCTCTGCAGCCCTTGCTTCCTCTTGCACCACCTCTCCCTTATTCTCCTCTCCCCAGCTCACTCCCTCTCTCTCAGCAGCGGACCTGGCCTTAGGCATCGTTAGCTTAATTTAATAAAGGGGCTTAAGCTTTTGAGAGGCTTTTCAAGGATCTGACTGCTGTTACATTCATTACAATCTATCAGCCACCAGAGACACAGCCTTGTTGCATGGCTGAGAAGGGGAGCAAGCGTGTGTGTACTTGGCGTGTGTCTGTGTGAAAGGAGAAGTTATACTAATATTGCTTTTAATTATTGAAGCCACAGCAGAATCATGCTCTTTGCTCTATCCCCTCATGCTCTGGCGGGCGAAACCTCATGTTTTGCAAAGGTCACTGTACAGCTCGTCACAGAATACATATGTTTTTGTCAACATGGGCAATTTGTACATGTATCAAAGATTATGGTCCTAGAAAGTAATACGTGTTTGAAGGAGTAAACACTCCCTGTCAAAAAATGTTTCTGAATCCTTTAAAAAAAAAAAAAAAGCACAACAACTGCCCCTTACGTCTACGCTTGCCTCCATTATGCTGTCGACAAGTGGCAGCTTACGTAGCCTTTGCCACAGAGGAAGCAAAGGCAGAGTGGACAGGCCAGAAAGGACATCATCCACCTCCTTCACAGATGGCTTACGATGGAAGATATGCTGGGTTTTGCAAGCAAAGACCAGCAGCTGTGTGCATAAGAGACTGTGTGAGCGAGAGCCGGAAGGCAGAAGGACTACCTATATGAGGAACGCGTTCTAGATTATTTTCATGCAGCCTGATATTAAATTAAGGAGAGAGAGGTAATTAACATGCAGATCGGCTGCTGCAAAGAAGACAGAAGAGGGTCTGAACAAGTGACAGGTTAACTGGAAAACAGAGGCAGCGCAGTGAGAAGAACGACCTGCACTGTTGCTCAACTCACTCTTCGGATGTCACACATCTGAGCAGAGCAGTCCTACACAGAGGCATGAGGAATTAAAATGGTTTGTACAATGTTGTTGTTGTTATTACTTTGTTTACGGCTTGTTTATATTTGTTTTGCTTTGCAAAGTCAAAAAATAGAAGATTATGTTTATTGTTTTAGCAAGAACCTTTAAGTTGCTTTCTAATGAATGAAATTATCAATGAAAGGAAAATTCCATTTGATCACAATAAACATTAGGAAAAGCTCAGCGCAGATGAATATGTATGTATTTGTGTGGGAGCACTGTATAAAACTGAACGTATAATGTCTTTTTTTAGACATCACATGTGCCTTTAATGACGGAGACAATCGGCTTTTTGACATTTAAACATTTTCAATACACATTTTTTTGTACTGATTTAACCGAGACCTTTTTCCCTCTAAACCAACCCCCCCCCAGGTTTATTCCAACTGACAAGTACACATGGCCAATCAGAAGTCACCTCTGTTTGCTTCAGCTCATCAGAATAGCAGAGGATTGGTCGTCTCCAAGCTTGTGTGTGCTCGAGACGTCTTTGAGGAGATTAGATGAGTGTTGCGCTGTAATCTCTCTCGTGTTTATTTTACATGGCTGTAAAAACGCTGCTTATCTGCCCCTCGCCTTATTTACTCGCAAACACACGCTGTGTTTCTGCAGGCTAAGGCTTACTGTTAAACCGGGGCAAAGATAGCACAACAAGGACAATGAGGAAGTAAACCTGATAGATACATGGAGAAGTGCAACAAAGATGTGAGTTTAACAAGGGAGACGAGAATGAGGTGGTGTGGAGTGAAAATGTGCGCTCCCTCCCATCGGTGTCCAACGATCTGGGTGTCTCTGCGTGTGTGTGGGTGAGTGTGTGTATATATGTGTGTGGGAGCAACAGGGGAGTGTGGTGAGGCCTATTAACAGACGTAGCGATAATAGGCATGGGGAGCCAGGATGTGTCTGAGCCACTGACCTGCCCATTAGCTCTCTCCAGTCCGCTAAGCCCTCACATCGATCACCCAACCACACATCATTGATCTGGAAAACCAGGCAGGAGCACACTACTCAGGCACACACAGATCGGTGTTGCTGTGTGTGCGTCGCAGGGAAGACAGGTTGGCTTTGTGTCTTTAATTTTCCTGAATGTTCATCAACAGGCCCCTGGGTCTGAGTGGACACACTAACATCCGTTACTAGGAATCGCAACGCCTGTTGTATCATTCGTCCTATTATTCAAATGTATTCCACCTTTCCACCAGTCTGCCGTGATGTAATTAACAATGTACACTCGTCTATTAACCACGCTGGCATGAGCTAATTGTTAGCTGTCAGTGTGAATGTTCAGAGCACACAGACACCCTTAGCCCTACTCTACGCACATTGTCCACACATGCAGCACAAGCTAGAAGAGGTTTACAGTATGTTGTGTTAACACTCTTCCTGCACTTTCTTGTCTTGTTCACCTATACCTGAATGCAGGCTGTGCTCTAATTATCATAGCCGATAGTTAAGAGATGAGTCTTTATGAACTGCTAATTAGATCAAATTGCTTTTTACCACCATGGTATAAGTAAAGCCTCCCTTGCTGCTTCTTTCAGTAAAGCAGGCGAGGCACCAAATTTCATGCTGTAAAAAAATTGAACAAGTAAAAACTGTGAGGGAAGGATAGAAGCAGAGCCACGCCGTAAAAAAAAGGTGGTAACAACAGGAACACACCTGCCAGGCACCAGCAGAGGGCGATTTATGGAGGAGGGAGAGGAGGACTTCATGCAAATGCTGAGTTATGTTTATGCAAATAAACTCAATTTTCCTACTTTAAGCAAATGTCTTAATGGTTGGGAGTAAGGTTATAATGACCTCGTGTTTTACATTTCAACAACCATGTCCTCCATACTGACCAGAAACCCCTACGTGCCTAAATGTGTAGGCCCTCCTTTTGCTGCCAAAACAGCCCTGACCCATCAAGGCATGGACTCCATGGGACCCTGAAGGTGTGCTGTGGTGTCTGGTGCCAAGATGTTGGCAGCAGATCCTTTAAATCCCGGAGGCTGCAAAGTGGATTGAAGCTGTCCAGCACGTTCCACAGTTGCTTGATTGAATTAAAATCTGGGGAATGATCGTGGATGGGCTAGATCAATACCTCATACTTAAACTTTGATGATACCAAAACCACTACTGAACATTTCTTGTGTTGTGGTATATCACATTGTCCAACTGAAAGAGCCTGGAGGATTCAGTAAATAGAGTTTATATGAACTGCTATATACATGGTCTTCAGAAATGTTTAGGCAGGAGCTGGCAGTGAAACGTCGAGCCACGCGGACAGCAGAACAAGAGGCTAACTATCAAAACATGACCCAAAGTGCCAGAGCCCCTTCTGTTGGCCTGCCTGGTTCTCATAGTGCATCCTGGTGCCATGTGTTCCCCAGGTATGGGATGTATCCAGCCATCTACATGACATAAAAGAAAATGTGATTCATCAGTCCAGGCCACCTGCCTCTGTTGCTCTGTGGTCCAAATCTCACATGCCCAGATTCAGCCTGGGCATCCTGACAGGTGTGTGGCTATAAGCATCAAGCTGCATTGCACTGCACACTCATACACCTTTATACGTAACTTCTTCACCGATTTAGACTACAGCAGCTCGTCTGTGAACACCATAAATGAGGAGATGTTCTGACCTATTTATTTGGCCGTCACAACTAGGCCCTTGTCAGAGACATTCAAATCCTCATGCGTGTTCATTGTTCCTGCATCTAGTGCATCAGTTTGAGGATCAAATGTTCATATACTACCTATTACATTTTACCCATTAACAGGTGCCATGATGAAATAAAAATATTTTTTGTTCCCACTTCACCTGTCAATGATTATCATGTTATACTTGATCACTGTTCAATTATTGGAATAAACAGATTTCAAAGGCAAAAAATCAATCAAAAAAAGATACTAACAACTTTTTCTGCTTTCTCCTTCATGATTATTTATTTCTGTCCTCATCTATGATGGATCTACGGCAAAATTAATATGTTGTTTTCATTACCACAAAAAATATGTATAATTGTTGATGGTGCTTCATTTAAGTTACTTTTTGATTTAAATACCACAAGGTTGGCAGCAACCTGGAAGGCTCCAACCTTCAATGTTAACGGATGTGCCCTGGTTTCAGAAAAAAAGGACCAAAATAAACTCAGAAGACAGAGGAGGTGCCCAGAAAAGAAATTTATGTCTCGGACTTTTTTTTTTTTTATGGATGCAGCACAAAATGCTTACAATTCAGCAAAAAAAGAGAGAAAAAGACAAAGACGAATGAGCTGTAGGTGGTGAAACATTTATTGTAAAGAATAACTTGTAAAGTATGCTCTTGTCTTTTACTCCGACAGATTTCAAGAAAGACTAAACTAATGACCCTAACGGATGAGACAGGAGTGTTATGTAAACCCCCCAAAGGATAACCTTTGTCATTTTTTGTTTAAATGAATATGTAATCCATAAAACCTGCAGATCTTTTCAATTATCTCCACCTTCTCACATAAACTCCCCATTTCTCTCACCCACTCCCACAAGCCCACTTACCCAGAGACAGATGGCACAGCGATGATGGAAACCAGACCAATTATTTATCTAATTATGACTTATCACTTAGCAGCATAATACACTGTACTGTCTAGGTTGGGTATTCATGTTGGGCAGATAACTGGAGCTTAGGTAAAGTTACTCCGCTCAAATGTTTTCCAACTATAAGCTTTTTTATTTATTGGATATTTAAAAAAAAAAAATCAATGTCCATCCTCTATGAGTAGCTTAGTATTTTAGCTACACTTCTGTGGTATTTCATGTATGTGATAATTTCACTTAAACATCTAATTAGATTTCGGTCAAAGTAAATAAGTCACCTTATGTTACCTTTTGCACATCGTACGGCTGAGCATAGGAAGCGGCGTTTTTCATCATTTAGCAGCAGATATATTCACAATCTCTGTCTATTATTATGCACAAAGCACAGAGTGGTAAATGCATAGGAAATGAAGAAAGGGAGGAAGAGATAAATGTAGCAGGAGCCAGGGTGAGTTCAAGCCCATGCTAATAGGGTAATTGCATTGATTTCCATTTAGCTGCACTCTCTGATGTTATTTACAGCGTTTAGTCCTGCAAACACCCCCCACCCCCTTCCTCCTCTCCCAGTTTGCTTTTAACCAGCTGTGACAAGCTGTCAGCCCCTTTTCCCTCAACACCCTGCTCCTCTTCACCCTTCTCACAACTGCCAAAACAGACAAATGCATTATTAGGCCATTAATAGTGGTCATGCTTACACGTCCCCTACGTCCTTATTCATTCCAGCATCACAGTTTCTCTTTTCTTCTCTCGTTCTCAGGCCATCTGGCATGAGAACTGAGCTGCTTTGAAGTGGCTCCCCGAGTCCATCCAGACTGAGAAGTGCCTGTGTGTGTGGTGCCCCGAAAGGTCAGCAGGGTCTTTCTTGGAACAAAGTGTAAGAAAACCGAAAGCCTTACAAGTGTTAACATTAAACTACTGACTTGTAGGTCAAGGTGTGTTTCACCCCTGAAGGACTTTTCACAGGAGATCATAGAGTCGTAGTAATGAGAGATTGAAAACCACTGAATTTGACAGATAGCATAGATGTAGCAACACTGTTAGAGGTCCGTCTTTCCTTTTCTTTGTGCAACAATAGGCAATATGAGAACAAGAGAGAGAGACTGCATGAGAATGAGAGTAAGCAATTAGCATGCGGCAGACAGCGCGCTGCATTAGTACTATATTAATGTGGTGGTCACGTCCAGGACAGAGACGGAGTGCATTAAGCTCATCATCACTCTTCTGCACAGATCAAGGACTCCGCCGAATCCCACAACCGACCACACCGGTTAAAGAGCAGCAGGAGATGAGGCAGATTTTATTGTGTGTGGTGTACAAATTATGTTTTAGGCTTGTTTGTGTACAGTTACAGAGTGTCAGTCCGCATGTATGAGAGTTTAGCACCTAAATATCTGACATGAAAAAGGAGGAGCCTGGATAAATTGCTGGGCACGCTTTCACATATATGTAAGGTTACATGCATGATTATAGTACACTTAACCAGTTAAAATGCAATAGAGATTTGCGAAAGCTATAAAACGCTAAGGCCAGTAAATTTTATTGCATGTTAAAGCACAGATGGCAGGACCTTTTTGTCACTGTTTGACTAGCAGGATCTGGAACGTTTGGATTTGGATCTGTGACAGAGACATCTGTAAATACAAAAAAATTAAACATAATAATAATAAATATCTGCTTTGCAAAAACACTAATAATAAAGAGCAAGCGCAAAATAAAACAGGATTAAAACAGGAGTAAGGTGACAAATGTCCTTCAAGATTAGTATCAGGGTTTTCAAGTGATGCATTGTTGGCAGCTAAGGACGTTTTTGAAGGACAAAATATAGTTTATATATATAGCATAGTTGATGCAAGTTAATCCGCAGTTCTTAGACTTTGTAAATGAGTTGTTGATGAACTCTTGAAATAATTGTCAAAGGCTCACCTGTGTCTTGTTCTTTTTTCTTCATTTTGTTGACTCTGGTTCATCTCAAAGCTTTATAAATAGGAGTTTGGCACCCTCTCCAGACTAATATACATCAGTCACTCCGTTTCTCATCTATTGCTGTATTTCTTTAGAGGACATGCAGAAGCTGACATGAATACAAATGAAGACGGACTCTGAATTTGCAAGACGTATGGCAGACAGAAGCTATGTAATGACCAGGAGTTGACCTTAAACAAAACCTCGAGGAACTGGGTGTGTCGGCGAGGTCAGTTGAAGTGCATCTCTTCTGGAGCATTTGATGTGGTTACCAGTCCAAACTACATGAGGATGATATGAAAACAATGTGTAGGGACAAGCAAAAGCACTGCATTCCTTAGTGTAATGAAAATGCCAATGCAGGGTGTAATTGTGGAAATTACAGGATGATTAGATTGAACGTTTGCAAAAGTAAACTCTGCATGGCAGAGATAAATGCATGTATCAAAGGTAGGTTGTTGAAAAACTATTTAGTCTGATGAAGACAGAGAACAAGCAAACAAACAAAAAAGAAAAATCAGTGGGCATATGCAGTTTGTGTAGATCTAGTATGATTACATTTACAATGAGAGATTGTTTAGCTTTGTTAAGCTGCGGGAAGCACGTTGCTCAAACGTGGATCCAGTTAACCATTTATTGAGGGAAATACCTACAACCAGCAAGATGTTTTCTTTGGTATTTCTTTCTCTTCTGATGGGAGTGACTCCCTTCCAGATTTAAAACCATTAGTGGTTAATCAATGGTTTAACGGAATGAAAATGATCAAACGTGCCATGCAGATGTTACATAAGAGGAGCACTTATGAGAAATGTTGTAACAATGTGTTAGAGATCAATAACACACAGAACACATTTTGAAATTAAAAAGATGTTTCATGAACAGAAGAAACCATTCGTCGACAAAACTGAAGGTATTAAGGCACCAAATAGTTAAACTTTAAGGGTATATTAGGCCTGTTTGTACATGCATTCATGTACGTCACACTCCCTGCAAGTTCAGAAAAAAATTGTTGATTATTAAAGCTACTAGCAAGACTTTCCCGTAAAATCAACCCAATTCACCTTCAATACAGTTTTTCACATGTCAATGTGAGTTTTTCTGGAAATTTTGAATTTTGCTCTTAAGAATTTATTAATTAAGGTGAAATCTACCCTCTAAAAACATGTTTCTGTGCACAAATGGTTCTGATGACATAAGAGTCAAAATGCCTCTGATCAGAGTTCTTTAGATCATATGTTGTTTGCCTTTTGCTCTTTGTTTGGAAATTTTTAGTCAAATTTCTCTTTTAAAGTTGTTCACTTATATTCTGTTTGGCTGTAGAGGTTGAGCCAGCAGGACAACAATATATGGATTTAGACCAAAATACTTTGAAGTGGACAGAAATTGCCAGACTTCAATATCCAAGATCCATACTTGAATACCATCTTGAGCACAGTTGCTAAAACAATCCATACGGTCTGGTCAATAGGTTTACATTCAAGGGTTTTTTAAATCCCTACAATATTTAGATATATTTAGAGTCCAACCGTTTCAAAAACTGATAGGCTGGAAACTTGAAACATAAAAATAAAATCCTCAAATGCATTAGAATATGTAAAAATATCTCAAACATTTCTCTTCTATCATAAGATTGACCAGAGCAAGCTGATGAATTTTATTCCTGTGCTCTTGTGATGTCATCGTTCTAAACATTGAGAAAGCAGGATAAGCGTTTCACCTGTTTTAGGACTAAGCATTTTTTTAAACCCCGCAGTTTAAATTGATTAAATGACATTGTTTTCATTGTGAGTGTACATTTGTTAGTGAAAAATGTACAACTGGATAAAGTCTCTAACTAGTGCATACTCATTTGAAAAGGGGGAGATATAAAAGTACATAGTTGTAAGAGCTAAACAAAGCTATTTTAATTGAGAAAACACAAATGGAAAAAAATGTAAGAAACATTAAAGAGGAAAAAAAGGATAAAGGGAAAATCATTAAAAACAGCTACAGTGAAACCTGGTGAACACTTAGTTCTACTTCACTACAAATCAGATCCTCAATCTTACTTTTGCAGAGCAAATCAACAAATAACAACAAAACACATACAGAAGTAACTCATACCTTAGATTGTTCCAGATATTTCTGAGACTTCCAGCCGTAAGACCATCAGCAGCAACTCTTTCACTGCATTTTTTTCTTTACTTTGTATTTGCTAAGCGTTTTTTCATTTAATTAAAAATGCTCTGTGTGGGCAGTACAGTGACTTGATGTTAACACTACAGGGACACATAGTGTATGTGCTATGCATACAGAGAATTGTAACACAGAGAGTTTAGAGTTTATCTACATGATGCTGCAGTACAAGAAATGGCCACAGAGTTTTACACCATACCTTATTTGTGACATGGTTATACAGGCACAATATGCGAGCATCTGGATTCATTAGTATCACAAACAGTTTCAAGGATAATCCAGTAAATACAACATTTGTAGATGGTGTATTGTTTAAGAGGTCACTTCAGAACCTTCCCTTAAAGTTGCTCAGGGCCAAAGGGAGTCTAAGAAAAACGCAGAAGTTTCTTTAATTTTAGCCTAATCCATTAACTGTACTTCCTACTTGCTTTTCTATTTATCCCCCCCTTTCATTTCATTTACCGTAATTAAATATTGAAGGTCCATTTGCTGTGTAAAGCATCTTTCCTCCAGCTATTGGAAGCATCTTTTTCATCTGCCAGCTTGCTTTCATTCTTTTAGTCTTTGAGACATTGAATTAATTTAGCTGATAAAAACACAACCGTACAGCAGAACATAAGAGCATATATTGTGCTATGCAAAGAGCTACCAGTGCTAGCAGAGGGGCTACTATGAATTTACTTTTACAAGAAAAATTAGCCTTGGTGTCTCCTAAAAAGCCGAAAGCACGTGTAAAGATTAGGACACAGTAAGTGTGGTGTAGGTATGTCCTTTCACTGCCCCGCCCTACGTTACTTTCCTTCTCCCTAGGGGCTCAGGCAGCAAAGTGAGAAAGGTACAGTAAGACGATAAGGGAGGCTAAGACGCTTCTATCCCCTGCAGAACACACTTACTCAAAGGGATAAGCTACGGGCTAGTCCAGATCCTCGAAACACAAAAAAACACGAAGAAGCAGACGCTACAAAGCAGAAGCTCTCGTCTCGGTGCTAAGCAAGCAGGGGAAAAGAGGGAGGGAAGAAGACGAGAGAATGGAGGGATTTAGTTTCCATCTGAAGGATGAACATGCCGTCTCCTCCTCTCGGTTAGAACACTCTTGCATCCCCTTTTGCCTCCGATCGCCAATTCAGCCCACTTTTCAGCTTAGTCAATGTGCCCTCAAAACACCCACCATCATTGGACAACTGGGTTGCTGACGAGGGATACATGAAGTGTTTTGTAACACTTTGCATTCCAAAGCAACATAAGCTATGGCTACGAACACTGGAAACACGTTCTTCAAGCCAAGCACACACTTCACACTCCTCCGACACACTTTTCCCATGCAGATGGTGTGTTTAAAACCAGCAGGGATGGTCTCTGCATGTGTGTGCGCGTCGGCGATATGCATGCAAACCGGTCGGCGTACCCTCGACATCTCACCTGGGGGACAAGGAATTAACACGAGCAAATTTCTCCACGCTCGTTTTTGCTTTGATGGTAACAAGACCATCTGCTTGCCATCCTGCTCCACCAAGAGGAAAAAATAAAATAAATAAAGAGAGGCGGATTGAACTGCAGTCGAGCCCCACGGCCCTTTTCTCTTCACCGAGCTCTAGATCCCATCTACACTCGCTCCAACACGACGAGGGGCAGAGATAACACCTCAAGGCCATAGTGTTGCTGCCCCCATTACATCCTCCTCTGTGGATTTCCGATGAACAAGGGTGACTGATCAGAGAAGAACATCACAAGCACTTTCATCCACAATAACGCATAAAAGAGGAGCAGCGCTCATCTGAAGCACATAAATTACACTGTCAGTTTAATATGAAAATCAAAATTTTCCAAATAAAAAATCTCATGCAAGTTTAATAAATTCAAGCTTGTTTGGCAAGCAAAAAAAACAAAAACAAAACAAAGAAATGATTAAACTTGTTGTTAAACAACTATAATAATTATTCAGTTATAGATTTTATTACAGCTGAAAAGAGAACAGAACACAGGATTTATTTAGTCTTCATAAATGGTGTATTTTCTTCTGGATTCTTGCCAGAGAGTAATAAAAGAGAGCTGCTCTGAGTCCCACTTTCAAATAATCCCAAAATATCGGTTAAAATGTTTGTGGTTGTTTTCCTTCCATTGGGACGCATATGGGCGTCAGATCTAAACAGGGGGCATGATGCATTCATAGACTAAAGCCAAAATAATAACCCAGTGTATGAGGACGTTTATATTACGAAGTCAGTCATTGGCTTGAGTCCTCCCATACTGTCGTCTGTCACCTGCTCAGGCCATATTTGTTTTAATAGGATCCATTTCAGTTGTGTTTTTATACAAGTTAGTGGAACAGGACAGTGTATTTCTGAATTAAACATAAATGTAATTCACATTCCTGGGTCTCTTTACAGTTGGTAGCAGACTGCATACAACGAGGTGAGTAGATTACAGTTAAAAAGGTGCCAGAAAAGTAGAACTACTAGAACAGCAGTGAAGATAAAATATTAGGTGTTCTTAAGGCCATCTGCTGTTAGACCTGAGCAGTTCGTAGACCCTGGTCCTTTAGCTTGTTGCCAGCGGTTATCAAAAGAGAATCCATAAACAAACATGTATAAATTGTTCGTTTCACATGCAAATATAAAAAAATAATGCTAAATCTGACTGATGCTGTTCCCCTGCTTGGGTAGCTGTATTAATATCCTTATGTGTGTGCCAGTGTCATCTCACACTGAAAAGAGACTCTGATACATAATGCAGCAAGGACTGCTTAATCTATAATCACAATATTAGTGTTTGCAAAGGGCTGGTTCTATTGGAATATTTGTTGGTTATTATTATGAGGTTTTATGAATAAACATTTTTTGCACATCGATAAGATATTCGGTCTGTTGGATGGAGTCGCTCTCCTGGCATAGATGACAACACTCATGGTTTTAAAGGTCACAGAGACCAAGCACTAAAAGCAACAATGTTTTTAATCCAGTCTCCTATTGTTGCACAGCTACTCTCTTGAGAACGTCTTTATTCACTGTTGTTCCCATAAATAATAGTCTCAATTAATAAATATCACTCACCAAAATAAAATACAAAAACTTTCAGTTATTATTATTAATCTGTAACAACAATTGTTACAGCAGCCACTAGTGATTTTTCTGAGTCTGCTACCAAACATATTTTGAATAAATTGAGGTCAACCAATGTATTCAAAATAAATAATGACCATAGGGACTGACAGGACGTTTTGCAAAAAAACGAGTTGCCCACCCCAATGTTAGACTGTAGTGTTGCCCTATGACAGTATGTGGTCTGACACAGCTAACCACAAATAAATACAAGCATTTGCAAGTTGGCAAAGTCCCAATGGCTTTGTGCAAGCTAGCATGGGAACCATGCCAAAGCCTTAATTCTCTTTACTAGCATTGAAATTAAATCCTCTACTTTTCCCACTGTATTTGAACAAAAATAAAATAAAACTTACAACTCAAAACAAGCGTTTCTATTCCAACTCGGCTTTTTGAAATGCACATAAAAACATGCGGAGGAGAAAAAAACACATGAACTAATTTCTACGTGTGTATTTATCCGTGTATTAGGATACAGATGGGGTCCAGTAGGCTGTTAGAAACCCTCTTTGACAGAGGCTTAACAAGGCCATTGCCTTGTGGCTCCTGCATCTGTTTCAGCATTGAGGTGCCAAAAGAGACAAACATGCAGCTTGGCAAAAGCTTACATTTGCAAGAACACACAAGCATATCAGAATTTTTATATTATTATTGTCCTCTTTTGTGTTTTAATGATAGAGTTGACCCTGTTTGTGCCATATGAAGGATTGTTTTTGCACATCTAGCTATGTAACTAGTTGGAAGAAACAAGAAAACCAGCAGTGAAAAAAGCGTCGGATTTAATTAGCGACTTGTTTGAAGCAAAATAGCTGAGTCCAATTAAAGTGTGTATTGTGGTGTAAAGAACTGCACATTTTAAGTACCATCTTGATAATCAAGGCTATATATTACAGCTTCAACCAGCCAAGCCACTAAAACCTGGCTTCTAAACTTTGACTAACATTGGATAAAAGGAAACCATGTTTATCTTTCACTGAGAGCCAGCTAAACACACATCTATAGCTCTGTGTGTTTTAGAGGCGTGGCTGTTTGTACAGAAAGTGAGAATGCACAGTAGTGCATTTGCAGTTGTCAGATACAGTTAGGGCCCCTCATTAACAGCCAAACTCTACAGAGGCCATTTAGAGCAGCCCAAAACTCAGCTTCGCTGCCACAAACACACGCTGTCCCTCCCTCCATCCCTCCTTCGCTGCTCCCTCCACTCCTCCTGGCAGTGTCTCCCCCTGTCGGCAGGTGCACACTCCAGTGGCAGCCAAAGTGCCAACCTGCCCTCCATATGCCCGCCTCCGCAGTGCCAGCTTATTCTTGCCACTCCCCACTAGGATTCAGCTGGCCGGCCCTCCCCAAATCTGTTCACGCGCCCCACCACTTGTCCTCCCTTCCTACACACACACACACACACACACACACACACACACACACACACACACACACACACACACACACACACACACACACTCATCCCTTGCCTTTTTGTGTGTCTCTTTCTCTCTCGTTGGCATCTTTCCTCGTTTATCCCTTTTCTCACCTTACACTGCATTTCTCTGACCCTCATCTGATGTTCAACACTCTTTCTCGAGCATCCCCCCCCCACTCCCCAAGTTGTCGAGCTACACTGACATGAGACTCAGAGACTGGAGCGGCCACAATCAGGTTGAGGATCCACATCCATCTGAGCAGGAGTGCAGGAGAAGTGAGTGTCGGATCGATACGTAATCCCTCAACTGGTGGTGCTCTGGGATTTACTTGGAAATCTGCTTTCAAACGAGTGGCACAGGCCGATTTTTGTCACCAGCTGCCAACCCCGCAGCACTAATGAAAGGTGGAGAGTGCGTTTGTATTCATGCACTAACACCAGCAAACAACTTGGGCTTTGACTATCACAAACGAAGAAGAGCAAGACTTGCATAACCACTACAGGCCATTTCAGCAGCACATAGTTGGGAGGATATTCTCATCCGAGGCTGTACACAACAAAATAGAAATTCTGGTCAGAGCAGGAGCAGAAATTTGGAAAACTATGTAGATGTAGGTGGATTTTTGTTTGCATTTGTATATTTGTTCATTTATTTTTTTTTATGCAGTTTTGTTGCAATAATTTGCAAATGTGATCACTTAGAGATTGACTAGGTTTTCAACATATTGCTTTTACTGTAAAGTATTTAGTGAAATGCGCTTCATGCTAACGTTATTGGCTTACTTTCCTTTTATCTCTTCCGGAGAATGTCTGATTTTAGATTTATGAGGCAAGATTTTTCCTAAAATCCTGACAAAGCTCCATGTAAACCTTCAACTAATGAACTCAAATTCCAGCTGCTGTCTTGGGTGACATTGTGCTATGCGTTGATACCCAAGTTTTGCAGTCCAGATATAACATCATCAATATCTGGCTGCTTTGTTTCTTCTCTTTTATACTTTAAAAAAAATATATATTTCTCCTGTTTTTAAAAAGGACACGTGCCCTAAAAATTGTGGAAAAAATAGATAAGAACAATTTTACACACGCATGCTGAAATGCAGTGAGGGAGATTTACATGCAGTTCCTGATGCTGTGCTATTTATTTTGTGGTTGCTTTAAAGCTTTCATAAACAGAAAATGATGGAGCTGTAATCCTGTGCCTTCGCCTCATTATCCATCCGTCTCCTCCTGAGAAAATCATCTGACCGGTTCTAGAGTGTCTTATTCAGGTCACATCCATCTTCCACCATCCGCCGTCGAGCCTCTCGGCCTCGCACTCAGCACGAACGCAAATTTCCTGTGCAGCACTAATTCTGATAGGATATTAAATCCAGTCCTTGCCCCATTCAAAGCCACCATCTAAGAACGACAGACAGCGAGAGGAAGAGTGAGCGAAGGAAGATGCGGACGAGGCAGGAGAAGATTGAGAGAGGGGGTAAAGAAGAGAGAGAGAGAGGAAAGAGACCTCGCCTTGAGTCATCTCCTGTCATTAACAGGATGTGATGAGCTCTTGCCTCTCTCTTAATCTGCCTCCCATGATTCAATTCCACTTCCTGTGTGCCGAAAGGATGGTAGCTCGGCACCAATCATACACACAAACAAGAGCACAACTCAGACAGCAGCATCCTCCGCAAATGAAGTGGGAGACGGAGGTTATTCATTCATTACACCCCATGACTGTACCAAATTACACCTTTCGCTAATACAACGAGGTCTTTGGCTGTTCGTTTTAACCCCATTTTAACACTGACACATGATGATACGGACATTTGCCAACTCATCTGTGGACACCACAGCTTCCACTCTGCTTCCTCCTGTAGACTCTAGATACTTCAAAGCTCCCCACGTGAATAATTATCATATGTCAAACGGCCAAAAGGCTGCATATTGCGGAGCAAAGATGGTGGAAAGTTATCTGTGAAGGAGGTGTGAAAACACAAACTGCATAGTGAGGTCGCAGGTGAATGTCTGTAAAAGGAGAAGGAATAGAGGTGGACAGGTTTTGAAAGGGCAAGTGTCATCATCATAATCAGAATAAGAATTATATACAAAGACAAAAGAAATACCACTTCTCTTCTACTTTCTCTCACCTGTCAAAACTCCACAGTAGTTACAACAGAAAGTTAGTCATCATATCCCATTTATGTCATTTCTGTGCTTATTTCACAACCGAGGGTTCATTTATTGAGCAGTTAAAAAAAGGGCAGGGGAGATCTAATTTCATCAACATTTGTCAGCTCTGGAGTGTGTGCTGATTTGAGAGGGCTCACATTAAACTGAGACAGGCTTATTAAAACGGTCAGGCGTGACGACTTAACTGCCTGGCCCCGGTCTGGACAGCAGGTGCTTTGCCAGGGAGGAAGTGAATAAAATGTTACTGAAGCTCTGCAGCAGAGCAAAGGACACTTATCCAGTAAGTGCTGGAACATCCGATGATCAGGCAGAACATTATGACCACTGATGGGTGAATTAAATAACAGTGATTGTCGTTATGAGCACCAAGAGAACAATTTCTGCTCACAGTAGGAAAAATGGGCAAATGTAATCATTTAATTAAGGGAACTGGTTTAGGACAACCCCAAAAACTGTAATTGTTGTGGGCGATTCCAACTCTGCAGTCAGGCTTTACGACTCGCATATCAATGTATTCAAGTATAAACAATAAATGTACATTTTTAGCTAAATGATAAAACGTCTAGTAGTTTGTCAAGGCTTTATTAAACAAGGCTTAATAAGAAATGTTTTTTGTGGTTAAAAAATTATTGGAAAATGTCAAGAGGTATCAAAAGTAAAGTGTAAACATTTTTGTAAAATTAGATCAAATTGATTTAATTAGTTTCTTGGCATTTAAGTCCACCCTTTTTAACCAAATCTTTCTCTCAATGGGCATTCGAAACTCACAAGGCTCTAGTTGTTTTTTCAGAATATATTTTCATTCATATGAAAATATATTACATTAAACTTAAAATTTAAGTTTAATGTAATTATAAAACGAAAGCACCATTCAATTTCATAACTCACTGGCATTGTTTGCTGTTAAAACATATTTGCTTGTTTGTTAATGCTTTTACATGCAATAGGCTAAGTTATCTGAAAAGCTGAGGGGTGATTAAGTTGATGTCTAACAGTAGAATTTTCCACAGGATGTGACCTGTGCACACAAGAAGCAGATCAGATGAAGACCATGTCTAATGTAGGTTGTAAAAGTGTAGGGCAAAGACAACTCCCATTCTACAGAAGATAAAAGCGTATACAGCATGGCCACTATATGTTATGTTCATTTATTATGCCAGACAAATGAGTGTAGAGGACTGTGGCCCCAGTCTGTCTGGAGTAATAGTCTGCTTGACATGCATCCACCATCCTCCAACTTTGACATCCACTCATTAGAGTTTTGTTGAACCTGGTCTTATTGGGGAACACAGTGTCAAGCATCCTGTCGAGATTCTGTGCAGTGACTGTGCTGCAGGTCAAAATCAATAAAATGTTCTCACCTTAAAAAAAAAGACACTAGCACCTCGTCAGGCTTCACTTCATGTCTGCTATCCAATGCTCAATAGGCACTATTATCGTCCACTTTTATTCTAATACGATGACAAATAAAAACACATATTGTACAGTACATGTACACGTGCTAATATGTAATAATTTGCATTGAGTCTGTGTGTAAGTGTGAGCATCATTGCATGCAGGGAGGGCTTAATTAGAGTTCTCTATAGTCTAATTTGATTAGTGGAAGTGAAAGAAGATGAAGGCAATTAGGGCTCAGTTATTTCTGCTGCTGGAATAATGTTTCAACAGAGATGTGACAAAACACACACAAACACACGCAGACACACACATATTAAACGGCAAAATGCTAGTGAGCATGCATTCCGGTTTCTCACATTTCACTCAAGGGGGTTCACGAGAGTTTACAGTGACTCAACCCAGAAGAGCAGAGGTGAGCGTCCGAGTGTTTGACAAGCACGCCAAATGTGATGTGTCCACAGTGAGACGGCTGTAAAGAAACCGTCTACCAGCCCAGTGCTGCTTCCGTCTATACATCTGAATGTGTGTGTGTGTGTGTGTGTGTGTGTGTGTGTGTGTGTGCACTCTGTCCACAGCCGCAGAGGAGCAAAACAAACAAACCCACATGCAACACAATGCATTACACAAACTGCATTGCGTCTCCCTGGTGCCAAATTGACAAGACTACAACAGGGAACATAAAGGCAGAGGGAGGACTGACAGCGGTCCATAAATCATAGTCACTTCTGTGATACCAGTATTTAGCCCCCCTTCCCTCCTCCTGCTCTAGCTGCCCCCTCAGCCCCCAACTCCCCACCTGTTACCACAATAAATGATAACTGTAAAATAGTTGTTTATTCTCCCCTTTTCACTGTGCAGACAGATTCAATGTCTTGACAGAAAAGATACCAGTAAAAAGTTGTACAGTGAGAGGATAGTGTGTTTAATATTTGATTGTCCGTAGCCGTCCAGTAAAAGAAGAAGAAAGATGTGAGATCTTAATGAGGCTTTAATGTGCTGGGAGTTTGTTGTACCTGTTGGCCGGGCGTGTCACCCCCCCCCCCCCCCCGCCCCCCACTCCCCATTCTCCTGATTCTTATCCAAAAGCAAATATAGAGACTCTTCTTCTTCTCAAGACATAAGTTCTTTAAATATGGATTTTTAGTTAACTTTCACTAACGTTTTCATTGAGGTTGTTCAAATAGGATATGCTGTTTGAAAAAGTTTTATGTTGGTTTTTCAGAGATGCACCAATCAAATGTACAGACACTGAATGATAATCAGAGGGTATGTCCTCACATTTTGTGAGTTAATTTTAAAAACATCCATTAAGGTCAGAGACAAATGCTTTGATGCATTATTAATCAATCTTACAAATCTTTTGTTTTTGCTATAGTTCAAAACTGCTACGTCTATCAAACAGCCAACAGTGCATTATTTGGCCTTAGAATACAAAAAAATAAATGAATATCAGAATCGGTCAGAAATATAATCAGCAAAAACATGAATGGAATCAACCTGGAAAAAAAAGCAAAAAAAAAAAAGCAAAAAAAAAAGCAAGATGAATGCATATCTATTGTTTTCATACAAATGTGTGTGTTTGTTCCCGGATCTCCTCCTACACAGTTTCTGGTGGTGACTTGTGCCCAGAGTCTGTTCGGGGGCTGCAGGTTCGGAGGGTCGGAGTTTAACAGCTCTGGGTTTATGAGGGGGTTAACGGGGCAGCCGGTGTGACGAGCCACCGTCGACCTTTACAGCTGTGACCGAGGCGGTGCCACCTGCGGACTGACGTGGAACAGATGCCACACTGTGTATGGGTCAGAGCTTTTATAGCAAGGGCAGGATGAGAAAGACGGAGAGAGCGAGAGAGAGGCGGCGAGGGGGGGGGGGAGAGGGGGGAGGGAGCTGGTAGTCTATCATTGTGACTGCTTTACTGCCGTTCCTGCCATCTAATGACAGAGCTGTCTGAGCACATGGAGCGGGAGAGATGGAAGGATAGCAGGACTGTAAGGCAGAGAGGGGGTAAAACAGATAAATGGATACAATGATAGAGTGAAGTGAGGGATAAAAGCATAGTGGGAGGAGGAGAAGGACACAGAGAGATGGCCGACACTTGAGTAGGATGCTTGCATAGAGAGACGAAGATGCAGAGAAGGAGATTTGTGGGAATTGATTGGAGGAGATGGTCTCAGTTAGGAATACAGGGAAGGAAGGATATTGTAGTTAATTGGATCTAATGATTTCACTGCTGCACAGATAATCTTCTAACACAGTATGGATTCCTCTGGCAGATTCATCAATGGGATCTCTCCTGTGACTAATGTTACCAGCACATTCAGATTCACCCTTACATTGTAGGAACATGCAACACTCGAGTTGTGTGTGTTTTTTTCCTTCTTTCTTTCTTTTAAGCTGAGAATCATGAGTGATTAGTCCACTCTCTGATCCAGGGCTTAACACCCAGCATCGCTCGCACACATATTGATTACCCTGGTAGGAGCTTGTCTTAGACATAGAAGAAAGATGTTTTGTCCATCTTGTGGGTTCTCTGCGAATTTATTACAAAAGAAAGGCAGGGAGGTAGGAAAACGGTGCACAGCAATAATGAAAGTGGGTTGGCTGCAGAGTTTCTTGTTCCCCACTTTCATTTTTAGGCCTGGGACGTGCATTTGAAAAGGTGTGTGATATGTTTATGTCTCATTTTCTATTGTGCATGCTATGTTGCATCACCAGACTCAACTAAGCCTGATCAGAGTTCAGCAACGTGAGGCAAACTCTCGGGTTTCATGATGCTCTGAAAAATGATGCACACTTTTAGGCCAAGTGATGCAAACTTGGATTTCTCCATTTGCTCACCAAAGAACTTCTTTATTTACAACTACCTCACTGGGATCCTACTGCTGTGAGACAACAGTGCAACCCACCAGTACACTGCATGTGCACCTTGCAGTCAGTAATTTTAATATGTTCAGGTTAATTTGACAAGCAATTTTTATACAAAACTAAGATTCTTTTTATGGGAGCTCCAGTAAACAGATGGGAAAAATTTTGACAATATTGTAAAACATGCAGAAATGTCAAAATATTCCTTTTCTTTCAGCTTTGTTTTTCTTTTTAAAAAAGTGTTTCTATATTTTTATACTTTTGAATTAGTTATTTTGTTTATTTTGTTATTTTTGAATTATTTTTATAATCTATTTCTACTGCCTCATTTACTAGTTGTGTGTGTGTGTGTGTGTGTGTTTTTACACACGCACACACACAAATAATTAATTTAATTTGTTATTTTCAATTTATTCTTGTTTCTTTTAATGAATAAATTAACTCTTATTTTCAAGTACATTCTATTAAAATGTTTTAACATCTTTCACAGCTATTCTACTCATGTCAGTGTCACAGTTGACGCAGTGAAAAGTCTTGTAATCTCAGTAATCACTGTAATCTCTTCTGACAATTACTTTTAAATGTTTTGTTTGTAGTTTGGAGAATTTCAACTTTGAATAGGAACCAATATAAAAATAAAGTTTGACTGATTGATGTAATTCCGACCAGAGAATCGGATTTCTACTGGGTTGTATGAAATCAGGCTTGATTTAAAAAAGTCTGATAGATTTCCTTTCAAAGTCATTACTTCATTCTGTGATTTGCTGTAAGAGGACACCAACACCTCTTGCTTTGTACCTCACTTTACTTATTACCTCAGTTGTATGTTGTTTAAAATAAATAAATAAAATGACAAAAGGAAGGAAAAGAAATTGACTCCTACTTCCATATGTTTTTCTCTTTCTCACTGATCAACCAAACAACTTTAGAGGGAGCCACACATAAAAAAAGGAGCTGGCACATCTAGGCATGGTTCAAGTAAAGGTATATGTGGAGGATGGATGTGAGAAATTAAAGACAATTTTGAGTACACTATGAAGTGGGTGGAATGTATAGCATAAAGAATAAAAAAAACATCAGAAGTGTGAAAAGGTGAGGTGGAGGAATACGGCGAAACATTGACACAACCTCCATTTTGAAGTGGCTGCTCTCTGGCTCTGCTCTCCCTCAGCTGTGATGTAAATGCGACCCAAGTTCAAGTGCTTCTCCTCTCCACCTTTATCTCTGCGCCTCGCGCCGTTGTTCGACCTTAATACATTTCTTTCTGCATTCCGCCCGCTTTCTTCCCATCAAAACCTCGACCACCCCTCCCATAAATGCACGCACAGCCCATTCCTCTATTTAACCCAACCTTTTTTGTTGTCAAATAATCATGGGGAACTAGCATGTGTCTGACATGGTCTCCAAGGCAACGGCGGTTAAGACGGGAAGGCAGGCAGGGGCTCATTCAGTGGTTGAATGAAAGAAGGGGGAAGAGAAGAAGCAACCCACAGTGTCGGTCTCTCTCTTTCTTACACACACACACACACACACACACACACACACACACACACACACACACACACACACACACACACACACACACACACAGAACCCTGACTAGCTTTGGCCTCTGTCACAACGCAGACCCATCTCTCTGTGTCTCTAATCTGTGTGGCTCTCCTACAGCAGGTTGGTGTGGGAGGCTTAGGGGTCACAGGGAGAAGCCTGTTTACACACTCACACACACACACACACACACACACACACACACACACACACACACACACACACACACACACACACACACACACTGATCTAAAAAAAGGAAAAAAAGAGTGTGTTATGGGGCCATAGATATCAAAAAGCAGGATTAGAAGAGGCAGATGTAGAAGATAATGAGGTGCAGAAGTCCTAAGGTTATGGAATTTTTTTTTAAACAGAAAAAAGAAAACTGAAACATCTCTTATTTCACTTTCAGTTTCATAACTCTATACATACATATATCTTTACTGATTCCTACACCACTCTATTTTGAGTATTCAGTACCTTGAGGGTAAAGAGCAGTCTGGCCAGAGGGTTAGACACATGTAGAAGAGAGCTGCATTCAGCCCTTTGTCCCTGTCTGCAACCTCTGACACAAGCACCTCTGCAAGTCTCTTTATGTCTTTATTTCTTGCACAGCAGGATCTCTGTGGCCTTTAGCAGCAAATACCCATTTAAACCTCCCCCAATCCAACCCCTTTCTGAAAAAAAGAGATGTGGAGTAGGATTCTGAATGCATTCTGTTTGAAAATTAAAAAAGCTCAAAAAGTTGGAAAAAGACAAGGATTGGCTGGCTTATCCTGCTTCAATATTATCCACTGGTGAGTGATTTATCAGTTACTCAACAGGTTTCCTCAAATATGTTACATATGTTAACTACGGATTTTGTCTCTCATGACTTCTTATCATGTCATTCACCAATGAAACTTCAATTTCTTAGAAACAGTTACATTTTGCCATTAAAATAGCCATTCTGCAGAGCAACATATTATGTACAAGGTAAACATAAACACAACATTTTCTCTCAGCAGTACAATATATGACTTTCACAATCATTTTCATATTCAATCTAAATACTGTAAATAAACTCAAAGGGCAGCTTGAGTTCTGTACCAACAAATTGCTTATCAAATTGTTTTGCAAAAATATGTATGCAATTGAAATCTGTTGTAAAGTAATAGATCGGTATTACAGAACCTACATAAAAGCACATGTCAAAGACTCAGACGTAAAACGTCGCAGATAAAAGCAGTTTGTTGCTCTGAAAGATGCCAGATCTGTTAGAAACGGCTGACGCTCTGTTTGGTCAACAGAGCCTGCAATCAAGAGCTGCAAAATATATCAAGTGCCAGCTGTCATTTCACCACTTCACAATTATGAAGACCTGGTTGGATGCAGCAGTTAAAGTCAAGGCTCCCTGTATTCTTGTGCTGCATGCTGAGTTTCTTGGACCAGTTGGGATCATGGAATAGCAGGAGAAGACTGAGGAACATGTTCTCAATGTGGTCCTAACAACATTCAACACTAATATTGCAATTGTGTGTTTTCCTAATATGTTGCTGTGTTGTAATCCAACACGACTAAAGAGCAAAGTGCAAACTCAGACAAGACAATCACATGTAAATAAAAGCATATTATCTCCATAGCATTTGTGTCTATGCTTAGGTGAGACATGAAAACATGAAAAGTAAAGCAAAGATTTAAATATTGCTAATTATATTGAGCATCACTTGGATCAGAAGCTTAGACCAAAAACAAAACCAGCTGTCGTAGAGTGCAAATGCAAAATGCATTTTTCATCTAACAGGTGTGCACAGCGAACATACCAGTCAAAACCATCTAAGACCTTTACACATTTATAGATATTTTCTTATGCAAAAGCAAGAACACATCTCAAATGAATCAGACAGCTTGACAGAGAAATTTTTTTTTTTCCATGAAGTTGATCTCTGTCTGATTCTCCGTTTCGTCTCCGGTCTGTTCTCTCTCGTTCTCTCCCTCACCATCTCTCTCTTGGCTCTCCTCTCCACAATCAGTGCCCAGTGAGCCGTGACACGCACTTAAGCACCGACCGGTGGTAACCTCACGCCGCCTTAGCACTCAGTTCTTTTTCTCACACACACACACACACACACACACACACACGCGCACACACAGATAATCACAGATCTACACATGAGCATGTGTGAACACATGCACACTCACTGGCAAAGACAGGAAAAAAAACAGGCAACAGATAAAAATGCTGTTAAAAACCCCATACATTAGCCTTTGTGATTCTTGCTGAAAGGCTGTATTGCATAAAACACACACAGTCAGTCAGACTCCTGTTTACCTGCTGACTTCTGATAAAAGGCTCAGGGTGTAAAGGAAAAGAGTGAGTGCTGCTGTCACACAGCATTACAAGTGCTCAGGTTCAGACCTCAAGACTGTCAGCACAAAGAGGAATGTGTCTAAGACGCAACACTGCATGAACCTTCAGCCTTCATCACACTTCCCCACAGCAGAGAACAACTAAAACACAGTGACGCGTCTATGTAAGTGTGCAAAAAAACTGAAGTCAGCTTACCTGGTAAATAGTAAAGAGGCGCTTTAAGTCCGAACATTGTCACTGTTTACGTGTCATGAAGTGAGAGCAACTTGTTTAAAACGCGCAGGCAGCCGATCCTGTCCTGGATGAGGGAGCGGGAGAGACACGGTGCCCTCACAGCCACCCAGAAACAAGGCTCTGTGTGTGGTGAGGCTGGGCTGGAGCTCAGCCTGTCATCCCTGCTCTCTGGTCCTCGCTAACCAAGCATGAGGCTGGGACCGCCCAGCCGGCTAAGAAGACATACACACATACACAAACCCCCCTCAGACAGTCACACGGATGCACACAGACAGAGCGGTGCAAGGGTCAGCCCCCGATCACGCCCCCGCTCTCGACCCGCTCGCTCTCGCCCCAGATCCCCCGGGCAAAGGGTCACGCACTCGCTGTCCGTTTCTAAGCGGCAGCAGGAAGCTCTCTCTCTGTCGCCTTTTCTTTCATAAACCCACACGGGCACACACCCAGAGAGTCCGGGACAGCCGGGGAAGAGATGTGAAAGCAGGCAGGTCCGGAGCCAGGAGCAGAACAGAGGCAGAAGCGGGGAACAAACCCAGGCTGGGTAAATCCAGCCGATAGGAGCAAGCCACTGATTCCTGGGACTGTCTTTTATCCTTCTGTCCAAGAAAGATGATCAAAAGGGACGATGCTTCCTCCGCTACCGCTGCAACTATCTTCCTTTCCCTTTCTTGCTCTGTGATTTTCTCAACCTCCCTCTTTCTCCCTCCCTCTCTTTCTCTGCCGATACAGAGGGAAGGAGGTGGAGGAGAGGAGGATGGAAGGAGGGCAGAATGAACTCCCTCCAGGCATCAACACAGCCAGAAAGCGAGAAAGGGTGTGTGTCTTTGTGTGTGTGTGTATGTTTGTGTGAGAGGAGTGGTGAAGGTAAAGTGAAAAAGAGACAGAGGTGGCAGCTGAAGGGATGAGACGGAACCACCAGCCAGGGCTGATGCTTCACCCGAGGAGGAGAGTGGTCACAGTTCAATTTGAAGTCAGGGTGACAGCTGATTGCACAGCTCCGGTGACAGCGAGAGGCCAACGACTATCAAGAGAGCATCTGTTCACACTGTATCAGACAGTAGGAAAGGATTGACCGACAGCAAACACACAGAGAGAAAGACAGAGAGAGAGAGAGAGAGACAGAGAGAGACAGAGAGAGAGAGAGGGCTGTGGGTCTTCAAGGGCAGCTCACAATAGAACAGCTACGTGTTTGGAGGAGGAAAATACAAAAGATCCCCCGCCTCCGTTCTCCTCTCTGAAAATGAGAGTCCTCGTCTCGGTCTGTGAGTGTGTGGGTGCATTTGTGTGTCCGTCTAGGAAACTTGGCTAGTGCAGGCTGGTGCACAGACTGCTCACCATGCTGCTCCGACAGCCGACTATCCCCCATCCTCTCTCTCTCTGCCTTCACACACACAAACATGCACACGCATAGGATGCCGTTCTATCTTAACAAGGACTTTTCATTGACTTCCATTCATTTCTACAGCCTTACCCTGACCATTTCACTAAGCTCAATTTACACCGGATCCCCTAACCCTACGACATCACATCTTTTTATGGGTTCCTCCCTTTGGGCCCCATAACAGCAGTGGGTCCTCGCAGCGTAATATTTGTTGGAAGAATGGGTCTCACAAAGTGAGAAATGCTGGAGCACACACACACACACACACACACACACACACACACACACACACACACACACACACACACACACACACACACACACAATCTTGAATAAACACACAAACATCCTGTGTTACTCCACCGCATGCTCTGCACACAAACCTTACTGAGATGGAGGCAGTTAGAGGGTGAGGAGTTAACTATCTGCTGGGCAGCATCCATGATAAACCACACACACACACACACGCAAACACACGCAGGCTCACAAAATAACAGGAGTGGTACAGAGGGAAAAGAACGGGATGGGGACAATTCGTCTTCCTCTCCAACCCGTTCTGTGAAAACTCTATGGGGGAGAAAGACTTGGGAGATTGGCAGCAATTCAGTGAGGAAGAGGCGGAGGTGGCGGGGCACGTCGAGGGGGTCCTGTGCCTTCAGGAGGACTCAGAGGACAGGGAAAAAAAACCTAAAACACACATTCCACGGGCACAACAAGCACAGCGAGAGTGAGTGGGAGTGTGAAAGGCATGCTCACAACCAAATGGGGCAAATAATCGCTAATAGGGACGGATGACTTGAGGAGGAGACAGAAACGAGCAGAAATCAAGTCTGGAATAGGAGGAGGAGGAGGACAGGGGTTGTCCACAGATCGAGATATAGATAGAGGTAGGGAAGGGAGCTGAGGAAGGGGGGGTGGTTATTCTAGGAACAAAGACCTTTTGAGTAATACAAAGAAATCAGTAAATATTTAATGTGGCAACAGCGAGTAGGTATGCACGTCACAACACTGAGACAGATGAAGCGAAACAGTTCAACGCCTTCTCTTCCACATCCCCAGTGAGGCTGGATGTGTGCTAACGGCCCACATTATCATCGCTCAAAGGTACGAGCTTGCCGCCGCTGTGTTCAGGTGAGCGTGCGACGGGGCAGGTGTCGAAGCGTCTCGCACCTTGTTGGACAGGCTGGGAGGTGACGTGCTGTCCCTGCCTCAAGGCACGGCAGGTTTGACGACACGATGACAGACAGAGACGGACAGAGAGGCAACTGAAAGCGCGGCGTCCTGCTCCTGCAAGGCGGACAGGAGGAGAACAGGAAGCCAGGAGCAAGTTTTGGAGAGATTCAAACAGCAAAGAGGACCTGGTGCACGAGCTCAGAAACATTTTCCCAGTGTATATTTCTTCACATTGAGAGGAGCGACTCAGTCAAAAGGAACAGATTTGCTGATGCTAATATATTTGAATTTGTTTTCTGTTTTCTAATTAAATTGAAAGCCCCAAGCCTACTGTCAATGCATGAGTCTAGAAAGTTTGCATAGATGTCCTTTAATATGTAAAGGAGTATCTTAAAAACAAGAAAAATGAAATCTATGCACAAATCTAGCAGCTCTTATCACATGTAAGAGTGTGATTCTGCTATACCAGAAGCCATGCTCAGTATTTTTTGTACAAAAACAATCTGTACTGATTTTTCTTCACTTATTCTGCATCTCAATATTTAAAGTCACTGCACTCTACATGCCTGAAAATGTGTTTGGACTCTTTAGTATGAAAACTCATAATTTTGTCAGTGCTGCTTTTTCTGGAACTACAGCTAATGCTGTTGCTCTGTGGAGGTGTTAAGGGAGCCCAAGTTGATTTAATAGTGACTTTGTGCTGTTGGGACTGGTGTTTCTCATCCTTCTCTTGACAATATGACAATCTTCCATTACGTTTCTATGGGGTTCAGATGAAGAAGGTTTGCTGCCCAATCAAGCACAGTGATCCCATGTTGGATACACCAGCTCCTGGTACTGTTTGATAGGTTAAATCAGCATCTGTGTAAACCTTGTTATCAGATGAAAGCACGAGGTGCTCTAAGATTACGCAGAACTCTGAACAGGCAGATGGTTTCGTAGAAACTTCTTTCTGTGAAGGGTGTGAATGACTGTCTTCTCTACTTGAACTGTCAAGTCAACAGGCTTGCCATTGATGTTGCAGGTCATTACATGGACATAGCATTTGTTCTCATTCTAATAAGAACAATTAGATGTTGGGTTGTAAATTATAATCATCCAAACTATGAAAAAAAAACTAGACATATTGAAGTGTTTCTCAAAAGATTGTGTTAATTAAGACGCTGAAAGGCACCATTGTCTTTTGTTATTTAAGGCAATGCAATGAGTCACATTTGATGTGGTTTGTGAAAAAGCATAAAGCACGAGCTCAGACCTAAAAACACACAACTCAGACCTAGTCTCTAAAAAGCTCCTTTGAGACTGAGGTTGTGTGTGATGAAAGAGTAAAGGAAGGAAGAGGATGGGACAGCACAGTCAGCTAACAAATAACACACACACACGCGCGCACACACACACACACACACACACACACACACACACACACACACACACACACACACACACACACACACACACACACACAACCCACTATGCCAACTTCAGTTGTCTTCCCTATATGATCAGCCCTCAAGCAGTGTGTGTATGTTCAGCTGTGTATTCATGTGAAGGGATTTGAAACCGTGTTTTTCTCAACAGCAGGGAAGGCAAAGACCAGAGCATCACTATTATCTTCCTGTTCGTGCTGCACTCTGACACAACAGCAACAAAAACACAAGAATATATTCACAACATGATATTTAGGAAAAGAGAACAAATCCTAATGTTTTATCATTAGCCAGCTTAGATTTACATACAGCACTCAGAGACGGTCCACCTCATGCGGCCTCTGCAAAAAGACCAAATAGACGGCCTTCACAGAGAACACGAGAGATTTTCCTTTCAAAAAAAAAAAAAGAAAAGAAAAACGAGCTGGACTTCAATGCAAATGCGTTTATCAAATGTGATAAGAAATAAAATCTGGTAACCCCTCACTCACCCCTATTTGCTTAGACCCGCACCCACTCCACCGCTACACACACCCATTTAACCTGACCTCTCACTGGTGATTAGAGGCCCGCGCAATGTGTGAGCATGTGCATCGCTCTTTGTGTGCGAAATGCTTCTCTCCGTATGCTAATCACAGCCTTGCACTGAGAATTAATTTGCAAATGTGTCATTACCCATCAGGCTCAGCAGCAATAACCCTGCAATTACACAACTCTCGCTTGGCCAGCTGAGCACCACACTCTCAAGCACTCTCAAACACATTATACACACGCAGCTTCTTCAGGGGTAAACAGGGGGAAAAAAGGCTCTAATATAAGCTATATTTTGAGAAGTGCAACATCCCACTTTACAACCAAGGAAGAGAGGGAGAGAGAGAGGAAAAAAAATGAACACAATTCTTTGTATAGTCAGAGTGTTTACAGTTTAATCACAGCCCCTCACCTCCATGTCAATAGGACAGCTACCGAGGTCGGCTGCGCACTTTCACTCACTTCTGTTTCTAAGCAACATTATCCAGGAGTGTGGCCTCGCTAAGAACTCCAACAGCATCACACAGAGCCTTCAGATTACAGATAAAGCAGCTGAGCAATGTGCATGTGTGTGCAAGGGTTCAGGCACTTACCTGTGAAGAGACGTGTGGGGGAGACGGGAGACGGTGCAAAGGCAACATGGAAGAAAACAAAAGAAAGACATGAAGTTGTTATCGTCTGTATGTATTCTTGTATAGCTGGAGGACTTGTATTGTTTATTATCCAAAGGTTTTTCTACAGCTGGCAATGATTTTATAAACTTATATTTGGAACAGACTGATTGTACGGCATACACAGCAAAAAAAAACAAAAGTCTAAAACCCAGATGCTATGCGTTGAACATCCTGAATCAGGAGAGATGCTGGATTTTATGCAATAAAAGCGCAAGACTCAGTACTGTATTCACATACTCAAAATATATGTTAAAAACACCCGTGTTTATGCAACCCTTTTTTCAAAATCTATATTTGTTTTCTGTATTCATGAAAAAATCTATATATTTTCTAAATATTGATTCTTTTTGCCAAAATGATCACAAAACATAAATCTTAAATTGCTTTCATTATTAACTCGCCAGTTTTTATATAATTTCATTCCAAAGATATTATATACTTTTACTTATTTTACCTAAGTTCCTTATTTGCTATCAAAACATTTTAATAAAAATATTAAAAGAGATAAAGAAATTTATCTCTCGATCTTTTGTATCTTTGGTTTATCAAAACTGTTTCTATTAACATTTTCTACACTTTGTAGCATTTCCCCCCCCCTTAATTTCATTCATGTCTCTGTGGTTGCAGTTACTATCAATTAATAATTACAACACGAAACAAAAATGAACAATAATCTGAAAAACTGACATCAATCTGATCTTCAAACAATAGGAAATTGGCAAACATCTATTTATTTGTACTGTTTTTACAGTGAGATTTTCTTCAAGATTGTGAAATCATTGGTAGCATCATGTGACTCAGTGAATATGCCATGTTTATTCTGATTTTTTTTATTATTTTGTTTGTTTTTTACCTTTTGTTTTTACTATGGACATTTTTGTGTCTGGACATTTCACTTATGCTTGTGGTCTTGCACTTTGTGCAGTGAAAATAAAATACGTGCAACAAAAGCAGCTGAGTGCTTTGTCAGGTGGTCGAGGACTAATTACTGTTCATTACCAGGTTGCCCTAAAACATCATGTCCGAATCCTTTGTCGTTCTAAAGACCAAATGAACTGCAAGGCTCATTCACTTCATGAATGCAAACCACCTGCTCTCCAAGTCCACTTCACGCGCTGGAAAACCAAATCTGGTTCTCGCCCAGTCACACGTCTCTGTCTGCTGCTGCAGGACAAAGAGTCATCTGGGAGCATGTCACGCTGCTGTCACAGATACTCCTCAACACTTCACACATACAGTCATCTCTGACGCTGCTGGGCCCCCACATGGCCCGGTGCAGACACGTAAGTGTGTGACAACAAAAACAGCAAAAGAAAAATGTGTGGTGTTTCTTTTTTAACTTACTGAGAATTCAACAGGTCTGAAATTTGAAAGATGTCAAATAGGCCTTTTCTGCCTTTAAAAAAACTGCATAACAATTACTTGAGTGGAAAAAAGGAGAACTTGTTTGAGAGAGAGAGAGAGAGAGAGAGAGAGAGAGAGAGAGAGAGAGACAGAGAGAGAGAGAGAGAGAGAGAGAGAGAGAGAGAGAGAGAGAGAGAGAGAGAGAGAGAGAGAGAGAGAGAGAGAGAAAGAGAGAGAGAGAGAGAGAGAGAGAGTGGTCAAGCAATGCAGGTAAAATTCAGAAGTGTTTTTGGGAGCATCGACTAAAATGAAAATGAAAAAAGTAGCATAAAAGCACTCAATGTTCCTGAACAGTATGTGATTCTGAAGAGAGTGCAAATTCAGGTTGTGAGTTTTTCACTGCTAAATAACTGATCCAAATCCCTCCAATGCACAATGTCCAAATATTTTTATTTATTTTTTATTAAAAATGGTTGAAATGTTTATTGCTGTTAATTTAGATTTATAACTAATGGTAGCTCAACAATCTTTTTAATAGTGATGTGATATATGGACATAATATACCTTACAGAATCATAGGGAAGATTTGCTGACTTGACAGCTGCTCAGCTGATAGAATGAAGCCTAATACAAGGTTATTGCAAAAGAGATTTACTCTTCAGGGTCCTGAGTCCAAGCATATTAATGGAAGGTTGAGTGGAAGGAAAAGGTGTTGTAGAATACAGTGGGCAAGCAGAGAGGAAAACCACAACTTTGAAGGAATTTAGAGTCAGTTTAAGTGTCTGATGAAAGAGTCGTGAGCTGCAGCTTGAGTGTGTGTCTTAAGAGACACAACGCCAAGATCATCGGCTCTGACTGTGACTTTCCTTTTGTTTAAATACTTGTGAACTAGAGGTCATGTCAGAATCTGGTTTAGGGAGAAACAGTGACTGAACTCTTGCTCAGCGTTCCAAAAACCTATTTTAAAATAAATTAAGTTGTGCGTTTAGTGATAAATGAAGGTTTCAGAGTCTGGAGGAAGAGTGGAGAGGCACACAGTTCAAGACACTTGAAGCTTTCACAAATAGCGAAGAACGAGGCAGCCATTGTCATCTGCTGGTGTTGGTCCAGTGTGCTTTATTAAGTAAAAATTTAACTACAGAATCTACCAGGAAATATAAGAGCATTTACAGCCTCCCTCGACTGAGAAGTTTTATGGAGATACTGATTTTATTCTTCCAGCAGGACTCGCCCTCGGTGCCAGTAACGGTTTTATCTATTATGATGTTACTGTACTTCATTGATCAGCAAACTTGCCTGACTTAAATCCTGCAGGAATTTCGTGGAATATTGCCAAGACAAACACCAGGAAGACCAGACCTAGCGATGCAGTTCAGCAGAGTGACAGACTGATCACTTCCATGCTGTGCTGCATTAATGCAGTAATTCTTAGCATGAATTACTGAACTGCTGCTAACTGGTCACATATAATGTGCAGTACACCTACATGCTGTTCCATTTTTCTGCAAAGGATCGGTGACTGTTTGCCACCAGCACTGGAAAGCGAACATGCAAAGTGAAGTCGAGCTCCAGTCACATTCCGTTCAAAAACCAACGGGACGTCTTCGAATTCCTAATTTCAAAAAATACATTTTGATATTCTAAATCAAGCCGCCATCCTATTTTAAACTGGATTGCATCATTCAACACTGTCAGACAGCAGGGAAAGAAGAAGAAGAAGAAGAATAGGGAACCAGGTGCAGGGAGAGCTGGCCAAAGCTGACAAGCTGATGTGGAGTCTTATCATATCCACTCCCACCATGCCTTGTGGCACACCTGCTTTCTAGCACAGACAACAGAAGCGTCCCCGCTCACAGCTGAGGGAACACACTGCACCACACAGCTCTGCCCTGATTAGGCTTTTTGTTGTCACTCAGCTCTCTTAGCTGCATCCTCCAACTCTTCATCTGTCTCCGCATCAAACACGTCAGATCTCAGCGAGCTCCGTTGTTATTAGACAGCAAGAGCAGAGAACCAGACACGGCATAATGAACCGCAGAAGATTTAAGGAGGGGGGATCTTTAAAAGCGTAACTCATTTGATTAACAAATGTGTGTACACATATGTGGTGGGTGTTCTTCTGCCATGTGTGGCTGTGCGTTTGTGTAATCGCCCGGGGGCAGGTGTAAGGTGTGCGAGCGCAGCTCAGGAAGCCTGGGGAGCAAACCCAGCGGGAAAATCCAGCAACATGCCAGAATAAAGCTAATGACACGGCACACTTTTTTTTGTTGGGGTTTTTTTTTTATGTGCATTGCTCAATACACTGCATTTAATATTTAATCTTGTTCATGCATCCACACAAGGCTGCATCTATGCACACACACACAAACACACACACACACACACACACAAACAAAGAGCTGTTGGCAGTGGGTTTTTTCGCCTGACTTGTGCTCTCCTGTGACATTTCCTCATTGGCTTGTTTGTCTCAATTATCCCTGTTTATTGGACAGAGATGGTTAACCCATTAACTTACACACGGGGAGGAGCACAAGAGAAAGACAGAAAGAAAGAAAGGAAGCTGGAGAGAGAGACAGAGAGAGAGAGATGGAGAGAGAGAGAGAGAGAGCTGGATTACAGTTGGACCTGCCCGAGGCGGGATGTGAATCACACAACTGTATTAGGGAACAAACACGGGGGCCCTGGCCGGACGCCAAGCCAGCACACACACACACACACACACACACACACACACACACACACACACACACACACACACACACACACACACACACACATACTGCACATGTATGAAGGCAGCAGAGGGCAGCTGAGGGGGCAGCGCGGCACCAGCACCTCGGGGCTCGTTGCAGGGCTTGAACTGACCTTCACCACGCTTCGCTGTGTGTGCCGCTTTAACACGCTATTCTTCTGCAAGGTTGCGGCTTTGTGTGTGTGTGCGTGTGTGTGAGGATTCTAAGTATTGAACAAGTGAACATGAGTGGCTGTAATGTTTGTATGTTGAGAAAGCTGTGTGTTTTTAAGAGTGTGTGTGTGTGTAAGGCTGCCTTGCCCTGTGTCAGACCTCTGCTGTGCTCGGTAAGTGAGGCGTGCTAATACTGCGTGTGCTCAGGTTTCACGCATCAGCACACAGTCGAAGAGACTTACCCGAGGTCAGAGACTGTCAGACCCTCCTCCCCTTTACTTGCTCTCCTCCTTTGACTCAATCCTTCCTTTTCTCTCACTAAATGCTTTACCTTTAGCCAAGCTTTGGCAGTCATTTTTGCATCCCCCCTCATCCTCCTACACACACACACACACACACTCCTCCCCTCCTGCTCTCTCACTTTGCTATCAGTCCTCCCTTTTTCCCTGCCTCTTCTCTTCTTCCCCAGAGGATTCCATCGTGCTCAGTCTTTTAGTATCTTTCATGTCTTTTACCTGTCAACAGAGGAGAGGATGTGCAAGCAGCTCCACAACAAAGGAAAAACACCCTTCTGTCATCTCAGAAAATGCTGCAGGGCGGAGGGGGAGAACGGAGGGAAATCGACAGGGGGACAGAAGGAAGTAGATGACACAGGAAAGAGAATGAAAAAGGAAATGTCGACAAAAAGAAACAAAAAAAAGAAAAAGTGAATATTTTTTCTTTATACACATCTTTTAAATGACAGCACGTCTTAGCGATGCGTTGTACATCCGAATGCCTCAAACCGAGTTCATGAGGACCCAACTCATGGACTACCTTTTGCTTCAGGATCCCTTCTCAGACCCCATTTTTGAGCAATAAAGAAACATGAAGTTTCAAACCAAAACACGCACACACTCACACACACACACACACACACACACACACACACACGCACGCACGCGCACGCACGCACGCACGCACGCACGCACGCACGCACGTGAAAGACCACAGATGTGTTCACACATGACCTCTCTGCACTGTGCGAATCGCCAGCAGCTCAGTTCAGCTCCGCCACACTCGACAACAGAAACCGGCAGCACACATTCACATGGGATAAAACTATAAGCCGTACAATCCAATAGGCACCTAACTCAATCTGTGACTGCCTCTCCGCTCCATCCCCTGTTTGTGTGAATCCTTTGCTGGTGCTAATCTGCCGGTACAGTCCCTATCCTCAGTGTCGTCCTCGTCTCTGTATTATTGTGGGATTAGCTCGGGTGTTAGCCTAGCCGCAGCCCACAGCCCAAACCTCAGAGAAGCGGCCATCTTAGAACAATGCCTATTGATGAAACACTAAGAGGCTTGATTGGATTAATCATCTTTTTCCCTCTATTTTCTCCTCTTCTCTCGCTGTCTCTCTTTGTTCCCACTTTTCTTCCATCCGTCTGTCTTTCGCTTTTTTCCTCTCTCTTCAAAGCTTGCTGATGCACATAGATTTGACTGTTTCTCTCTGGCGATGAGACGATGTCCGCCCCCCCAGCCCCATCACTGGATAACGAGCTCAAATAACAGACTGCCAGTTTACAAGGGTACTCTAAGGTAAAAAGTAAACATCTAATTAAGAGGGGAATCAAATAGCTTCTAACCGCCTCTGTGTGGTAGTACATTTTACATTACGGCATTTAAGTAGGAGCCCTCTCATTGATGAGAGCAACAACACTGGCTGTGATATTGCCTGATTGTAATTAGAACAAGGAATATAATTACAGGAAAAAAGGTTCAGAAGAAAGCAGCCGCTCTTAGTGAGGCGTTGTCTTCGGGGGTTTTTTTATGAGAAAGACAAGATTAAATGTTAAAGATAAGCGATAGGCAGAAAGGAAAGAGGAATCTCCTCAGATCTGGCGTGTGTTTAGATGGGGCATTTTACCAAGTGGCAGTGGCCAGCCTGAGCGGCCTTTGGCCTCCTGTCCCCACCAATCGAATTCTCGCTCCAACTACGCCAGCATAGACCCACAGCAACCTTTCAGTCTGCTGCCAAACATCCGCACACACACGCCAGCAACCATAGCTCTACAAACACTGCAGCCAATTCCATTTTCAAACATGGATAACAACTGAATTAAGAATCTGTGATCCCCTGCCAAAGCAGCAGGATGCGCCTATATGCATTCAAACACACACTTAGACGTGCATACATGAGAACAAGTGCTTACATCCTCACATTCAATGGGTTGTTTGGGTGATGTGTGCGGTGATGTATACATTTTTTATATTTCTTTTACATTCTTACAGGAATGCAAAAAAGTATTTGACAGATTTGATTCGTTTTTGCTTTAAATATTTACCATTACATGACATTATTAGCTATGATACTGATTGCATTGTTACATGTTTATTTGTGAGTCACTTTGGATAAAAGTGTTTTATAAATGCAGAAAAACGGAAATCATATGACTTACAGCAGTGGTTCCCAAACCTTTTCTCCTGCGCCCCCCCAGTGGCTTCCAAACATTTTCTGGGCCCCTCCTGTCGCTGCCCCTGGGGTGTGTGTGTGTGTGTGTGGGGGGGGGGGCAACCTTTTGGGAGAAAAATGATGTACGTAGCTGAACATCGGTAGCCTACAGGCTACTTGTTAAGCTTAAGGCGCTGTCTTGATATTAGCTAGTCATTATTTAGCTAACTTTACCTGCATCCAGCAACTTTACTCAACTCAGTCGGTTAGTTTGGGGGGAAACTGTGCTGTTTGGAGGAACTGTGAAAAGTTCTTTACGTTTTGCTGCCATGATTCTAACACAAACCTGCGTAGCTCTGCACAGCAGCAGCAGGTCTCCTTCACTGCCGCACAGGTGTAAACCCAGCGCCAGTGTCGTAGCGCTCATGTTGCATTTAAAGGCGGCTCGGAAAAACAGGTTACCACATGTTAACAACGGATTAAACCATTTTAACTACTGATAAAGTGACAGAGGATACAGATATGGGAAGTGTGGAAGTCCCTACTGTATCAAATTGACATAGGAATAAGGTAAAACCCAGCGCATACAGCGTTCATGTTTTTTTTTCATCCAGACTGCTAAGCCTCCCCTGTAATTGCACGGCGCCCCACAGTTTGGGAACCTCTGACTTACAGTGTTAGAAATAAAAAAAGTAGTTTTTGATATGATGATTTATCTATCAGGGGAAAGAACTACCAAAACAATTAAAATGTCTGACATTTTAATTGTCTCTGATTTGCTCGGTTCCACAACTCACTCCAAGGCTTAATTACTATAGAATATAGAAATCCCTTACATCAAACTAAGGCTGAAACGATTAATTTGATTAGCAAATTAATCTAATTAATTTGATCAATTAATTACTAACTAGTTTAATAATTGATTAATCATTAACTGGAGAATACTGACAAAAAAATGGCCATTTACTGAATGAACAAAATGTGAACATTTTAATCTTAAACGTTCTCTATATGTAACCCAGAACTCCATAAGTGGCCTTTTTAGCTTCACCTGGTTCAATTCTGTAAAAAGAAAAGTCTCCTATAAGCATCCACTAAATAATAAAAAATAAATAAATAAACAGATTAGTAGACAGTTTTTTTAAGCTCCAGATGAATGATTTTCTTCAAATCTGCATTGCATTTCAGGCAGTTGAGCTTATATTTTCTTATTTAAAAAATAATGTATTTGCTTATTTGCATTTATAACATGTATTTATAACATTGTGTAAAAGTTACTTTTGTGGCTAATTAAAAAATCTGCCGAATGGGAAATTTTTTTTATCCTATTAACTGATGAATTGTCAGAATAATCAATTATTAAAATAACTGTTAGTTGCAGGTCTACACAAAACTTGTCTGACTACATGAAGAAGGTTAAGAAAGAACTTAAAAAGAAGAAAGAAATTCAGTTTAAATTTTTCTGTAATGGATTAAAGAAGCCATTTCAAAGGCTGTAGAACTCCAATGAATCACAGTGAGAGGCATTACAGACAAGTTGTAATGTAAAAATGTGCATTCTGTTACATTAAGCAAAAAACTCAAGCAGAAATTCAGGAAACATGAGGTGATGGTGGTGTAATAGTCCGGTGCTGCTTCAATACCTGGATAACTGGCCAAAACTTACAGAACCATGAATTCTGCTATTTAATGCAAAAACCTCCAAGAGAATGTCAGCAATCGGTTCATGGTCTGAATCTCAAGGCCGCGTTGGTCATGCAGATTCCCAAAAGAGCGCTGACATCCAAAATAAATGGGATGCAGTAAAAATCAATTAAAATGAATGCAGCTCTTCTGCAAATCCCTTTCAAATTAAACTATTCTGACATGAGGTATGAAATGTTGCCAAAAACATAAAGATTTAGATACACCTTTGGTTTTAAACATGAAAATGATGAGCTACAGGAATTTGGGTGGTATTTTTGTAGGAATTTATAGAAAGAAAATAGTAAAAAAAATAAAATAAAGAAAGAAAAGGGAGAGGTAGTCACCTGACATTAAATGTACTCATCCTGTGGCGCAGAGAGCTGTTTGGTCCGCTACCAGCCTGGGGAGAAAAGGCCTTCCAAGAATCCTCTTTTCTCGCTTTTCCTCTCTGTATTTTTCCGCAGATTAATCTGTCCGGCAGCCATATAAATCTCTGTGCTTGCCGTGTTGAAATGCTCTGTGCGGCTCATTTATGTATGACAGAAAAAGGAGATAAATCTCGCAAAGCCTCTCGAAGCGACTCGATGCACACAAAAAACCCCAAATGGGAATAAATGTGGTTCTTTGATCAGTGAACGGTCAAACCTGAATTTGCTGCACGCATGGCACTGTGAGCCAAAGCACAAGCAGAAATGTGATTAAAAAAAAAAAACAATAGTTTAAACTTAGGGGATTGCACTTTTCTAGAGACGTTGGCTTACTGCTCGTTAGTAGACCATGATCATCTGAGAAAGGGGTCAAAACATTTCTCCTTCGCTAAAGATTTGTAATGGAGGGGGAATAAGGGATCAAGGGACGCTGAAAAGGGGGGCCTGAGGTGGTTTAAAGGGTTTTGCGGTAACCATGGTGCTACAAAGCTCGGTCACTGTGGGAACAGACCTTCTGCAGAGCTTTTTGTAATATGTGAAGGAGGGCAGCTACCCCAGGACCTCTGGAGTCAGGAGTTCATGGAGCGCATAAAAGCGTCTTGTGATATTCATTTAATTTCACAGTGCATCATTATTCTGCTGTTCGCTGCCATTAATTATTGAAATAATCAATAAACAAGAGAAGCACAGAACGTGTGAACAGCAACAAAGTAAAATGCAAACCTCTCCAGCCTGCGTTTTATGTCGCACATTTCATCTCAAGACTGTTTAGATCAACATGTGTTCTCTTCCTCAAGCATTTATGAAATAACAACTTAGCCACTCCGCTTCCAGAAACTGATTAACACCACAACCCGCAAGATGGAAATACATCTATTTCACTTGTTTTGGCAGCATCCTCCCAGTGTGTGTAAATCTTTCTTGACAGTGAGATGGAAACAGCTTGCGTGTCATAGCAGGGACCTCTCAAATTGGTTAAAGATGATCATCAAAGTCTTGCAAAGATTTTATTTTCCCTTTTTTTCCTCCACTAATATGGACACGATAAAACAGAGACGCTCCTGTTGCATGACTTTGTTTCTGTGAAATTCGTTTGATCGGTCTCACTGAATGAATTATCAAGGAACATTCGGCACCAAGTGGCAAAGCGCTCTTAATTTCTAGCTGAAAGATGCTTAATAGCTTGTCTTAGTGGGTAAGTTTTCTTATCGGGCTCTTAGCAAGTGATTAAAAATTATATGACTTCATCAAATAGTCAGAGCACAGTTGTTCTAATGCATGCAGCGTCCGTCCGCTAGGGTAACTTTACAATGAACCTGATGGATGTAAAACTGCATAAAAAAGTATAAGGGGTAAAAAAAAAAAGATTACGTTGTTCCCTCTAGCTTACCTTTAAATCGGTGCCACCTGGTTTCTGTGGCTTTTTTGACCACTGACTGTTGGAGATGGGAACAAGACCCTATGTAGTAAAGATAAAGAGGTGATAGAAAATAAATGGATGAATGGATGGATGGAGCCCTACAAGCTTAAAGCTTTGTGATTGAGATCACTTCTGTTCAGATAAATAAAGCGGAAGATGTGTGTGTATGAGTGATTTCCTGTTCTTGTCAATAAAAAACCCCAAAACCAAATCAGTCAAAGCCCGTTTTGCAGTGACCAGTGGTGACAGGATTTACTGCAGACCTCAACGATCACACCTTCAATTAGATCTCCAGAGCAGCCTTTAGGTGTGTGTGTGTACGTGCGTGCATGTGTGTGTGTGTGTAAGCCTTTGTGCAGTGACGGGGATAATAGCCGCTGTAAAGAAGAGTGGAGCGCAGGAGATATGAGTAAGTGCAGCAGCATTTCGATTTCCCCTCTTGCTATGATGTCACCGGATTTATCACCGGTTCCTGCTTGAAAACACACCTGCTGTAAATCAGGCTCACGCAAACAAAAACACACAAATGTGGCTGTCTGCTTACAACGGACTTATGACGAGGAGCGGCTCAGGGAAGGATCATGATGGAGGGGAAACAACCGGAGCGTGGAGACGGATGACGGATGACTCTGCTCATTCAACGAGCCAGTTTGAGATGAACATAAGCTACGGCAGTATGTCTCCTGGTTCCGCCCTCTATCTTCCTGTCCGCTCTGCTGAAACAGATAACCAACACTGTGGCATGTGTGGATAGTGCCGCTGCAAACCAGAGGCAGAAGGATGATCTTTAGCTGGATAGGCCGGATGTTGCAGCACCAGCAGTAGTAGAGATGTGGGCTGATACCACTACTGGCGTCTCCCGCCGTGTGGGGAACGGGAGATAATAGAGGAGGAGCCGTTTCGTAGTCGTGCAGGAAGCGGTGGCAGCGGCGGGGGAGCTGGAGGTGACCAGAAGGGAGAGTAATTGCCTCGCCACACTCAAGGTGCTCGAAATGATCTGTGACCTGCTCCGAGTGTGTGCGCGCGCTGAGGAAGAGTGAGGAGGAGAGAAACGAGCGCCGCAAATGCCCATTTCCTGCTGCTGCGGGGTCATGCTTGAGCCAGGAAGTGTGGGATGGAGTGGAAGGTGGAAATAACGTAGGGATAATCTTGTCTGAGCTCCAGTGAGAGAGGGCAGGGGGCTTGTTATGAGAAAATGAAAGGGGAAAGGTGGAGGAAGGGAGCGCCACGGGCCATTAGAGACACCTTGGCTGCACATAATGGCAGGTAGAGCCGAGAGGATGCAAGTTGCTGAGAGGAGCTGAGGTGAAAGAGGCAGGATATGTAGCGTTAAAACGAAGGAAGCATACAGCATGTCGAACACAACATTTCTACCTTAACACAAGCATGTATTGTGACTAACCTTAGCAATTACTCTGTCTTTAGTATCAGAGGATTCAAAGGACTTCATTATTTTTTTCCTGATTTTGTCAATTTGCAAAACAGAATTCAGAACGTGTTACCTGGCATGTTTGCAAGAAAACGTCATTATTTTGCATAGAGTTGACATTTACACAGCCCAGTTGTGGATGCTGCTGCCTACTATGATGATGAGCAAGTGCTAAGTGTGGACCGGCCCGATCCCAACTAATGAAGGTCAAGAGAGATCCGCTCACTTCAGTATAGCTGGAGAGTGAAAAATGAAGTGGAGCGGCACAGAAATAAAGGACTTTCTCGCTTTCTCCCCAACTGATAATTCTCTTTAATTGATTTAAATTTGTTAAAATATGAAAGCTATATTAGATGCCCCTCAATAAAATCCAGGGCCTTCAGAGTCAGCGGATTTATAAAAATAAATTTAAATCACAACATCTAACAGTTGTGCAATTTCAACATTTAAACACCTGAAGGGCCTTTATGTCCTTTATGTCCTTTTTAAAATCTATCTAATATAAACTTTAAAGTGAATATTCCAACTTGCACAAAACTATCGTCAGCATGCCACATCTGGTATAAACAGCTACAATTCAAAGGTGGGTAACAAGGGCTTCTAATATTAGCACATTCAGCCAAAAAGGAGAGAAAAAAAAGCAACTTCTGGCAAGTATGACTGAAATAATTATGGTATATTATTTCTCTTATAATGCTAAAGCATGGTGAACATGATTTATGTGGCTTAGAATCACCAATATTTCAACCTCACTGTGACATCGTTATCCACCCTTTAATTTGCTGCCAATATAAAAAAGCTTTACAAACTTCATCCTGGCCGACACTTATTGTTTTAAAGATGTTCCCAAGTGTATCTTTATTTGCAGAGCCCCGTGTTTCTCTGTTTGGCCTCACAGCTGCAGAGTCGGTTCAGAATTTCCCGAATTTGAGGTTAGTTTGTCAGCTGGGAGTTTCAAAAAATAGCCAATAGCTTAAGGGGTTAAAACCAGTAGCAACTGTCTTGGTGCACCAGTGAAAACAGGATGCTCTGAAGGTGACCGTGCAAAACATGGCGAAGGAGAAAACAAATATTTTGGTGCAGCTGCTGGGCAAAAACAACAAGACAATGATGTCTCACAAGTATTTCACCACGAGCCTCGTGATCAAGAACTCATGAAAGAGGCTTAAGCAACTTGGAAATCTCTATCTGGTTAACCTTCTGGAACAGAGTCTTGCATTTCATTAATGACTCTACATCCTAGCAGCATGGAGTCGACACCTTAGCTCGACATTATTGTGGCGTCTAACACTTCCTTGGGAATATTGTTGCACGTAGCGGCGTGAAGGATAAATCTTCACAACGGCTTCGGTTGCTCGCGTAGGCTGGAGTGTAGGCTGTGCATTGATCTAAAGCTGAGGCATAAATCAGTCTGCTTTCACCATGTGTTCTTGGTGTCTTTCTTCTCATTATTTTTTTAATAAGATACACATATGCCATCAGGAGGGACAGAAGAGAAATCCTGCCTTTTCAACCCACATAACCCTCAATTTTCTCAGCTCCTACTCGTGTTGTCCCTCCCCCTGCCCTCTCGGGTGTAAAACCCGAATCAGAAGGCATCTGCTTCTCTACAAGCCCCTAAGACTTTTTTTTTTCTGTCTCCATAATGTTTCTCTAACTCGCTTTCATTATCCCTCACTTACCTCTGTGCTTCGCTTGCCTTACTGTATTCTCTCCAGCATTTACTCAGCTAATTAATGGGGCAGAGGGTTGAGTGCTACTCTGTTTAAACAACTCCCTTTTTTGTCTTCTGCACACATGGATGGCTGCGAGATGAAAAACAGAAAGAAACGAATGAGGAGGCACGAGAATGAATAATGTGTTTATAGCTACGGCGGTAGAAGACGAAATGGTAGTACAGCATCTTACCAGCCTCTTGATACAGATGAGAATACAAGAAGTAAATCAACTTTGCCGAAAAAGTGCTATCCTGTTTAGCAAGATAAATCCAAGATATGCTTTTAAGGTTTGTCAATTCTTAGAGCGCTGCTTGGCAATAATAACCCGTACAAGGTTTTCTAGTTTGCATGACTGTCACTACTGGGTCGATCCAGTCAAAAATGGGAAGGCAGCAACCTTTAAATGGACTGAGAGAAAGAAATCCAAGAAAAGTCAAGAGAACAGCAATTTCTGTGAAGTGGCAGGAGAGTAAAATGTCACCTTATTATGAGAGCAGAAAGAGACGCATCACTTTTTCCCTGCTATCAGAGAAACATGATACTTTCGCTGCATTTTGACAAAATGTGTGGATCAGTTAGCATGAGAGCATTTCAAAGACAAAAAGCATCTCTTGTGACATTTCCTCTCTTTTGCCACTCAACAAAAGCCGTATGCACACACACACATGTATGTGCTCTTCTGTAAAATAATATAGTTAAATAATTTAATGAGAGAAATTTGATCCTGGGTGTTTGCTTTTATTGTTTTTTAAAATTAGTTTTGGATAAAAACGTGTCAGTAGAATAATAGTGACATTATTATTCTACCTTGGTGTGTATGAAACACACCAAGGAAATGTATTGCAATCGTCGTTCAGCCAATTCTTGAATATTTGCATTTAAAATAGTATTTATGCTAATTGTTGGAGTCCAAAGTCCCTCACTGCAGTTCCACTCTCTATCATTAAATCTGTCCTTCATTTATCCATATTTACTTCATGACATTATTGGCTTACCATAATTTGTGATCTAAAAGAAATGTAAAATATGTATTAAGGGCTACATTGCAGATTAATGAGAAGGGAAGATGATGTTTACCTCTGTTTAATGCACCTGATTCTTTGTCTCAAAGTGCCTTGTCTCCTTTTTCATTTAGAAAAACAAACGCTACATTAATGAATCCATTTCCCCAGCTTCGTCTCAATGCGTTTCCATTCATGCTGAGTCTGATCGAGGCATTAACATGCTTACACAACATGGGATCTTTATTACTTTCATGCTTATTGTACACATTCTCTGAGTGGCTGAAGCCAACACTGACGACAAAAAACTAATCCAATGTGAAAGCTAATATTTTTTCCGTTATGATACAACTACATCAGTTGAGCCGTGTGTGGTATACTTTTTGTTGTCTCTGTTCGTCTGTAAACAACCACAGCAGGTCTATGTGGTAAACAGAACATGTTATATATTAGTTCTGAGACCACTGAACAATATGTGTCAGGCTGTGTATTGACAGCATCAGTTGTTGAATTCAAACGACAATATGAAGACTTTTGAATTTATCAATCAATGTAATATGTTATGTTTGTAACACTTTATTTGAAGGGGGGTTAATAAGACTGTTATGACACTGTCATAAACATGACATAGCATCTGACATGAACATGAATAAGCCTTCAAGAATATTTATGACTGTTGTCATAAAGTGTCATTCGATAAATTATACAAAGTTGACATTAAAATTGTCTTTGTTATGACAACTTGACATTAACCAATAAATCACTACTGATTAAACTTTACCTTTGATAACATAAAGTTACCTAATTTTTAAAGTGCAATCAGTAATACTTTTATAACAAATTTATATCAGTAATGATTTCTTGGTTAATGTGAAATTGTCATAACAAAGACATTTTGAATAATGTCAACTTTATATCAAAAGTGTCAGAATTTACCGAATGACGCTTTATGAGAACAGTCCTACATATTCATGAAGGCTTATTCATGTTTATGACATGTGTTATGTCATGTTTATGACAGTGTCATGTCAGTCTTATTCACCCCCTCCAAATAAAGTGTTACCATTATGTTTAGTACAGAAAAAGCTCATGTCCACGTTTTGATTTAATAACTCAGAAGCATTTTATTTTTGCTGAGGGAGGGAGTGAAAATAAAGAAAATAAAAAAAAATTATTAATCTCTTTAAGGAAGAGGCAGACAAACTTGAGCATGGGAGAATTTCCGGCAGAGAGAAAGAGACGTCTATGTCTAGTTCATGGAATGTCAGTAAAGCTCTTTTGTAACATCAAAACTACATTACATCTACTTGTGTGGAGAAAATCTTGTGATTATAAGGACTTTCTTTGTGAGTTCTTACAAAATCATACGACCGTTGATTATGTTGTACATTTTCGCGGAAGAAATGAAAGGGGAAAGTGTCAGTGGGAAAGGTTTTTTCTGAAACTAATGAATTTTGTAGAAATACCAGTTACACAAGAGAAGTATTGCATAAATCTATCAAACTATAAATATCACTATAGTGCACAAAACATATTCTGGTTTATTGTCAGCTTGATAACATATGACATCAAGATCTAGAACGTATTCCACCATATCTGCTTGTCGGGAGTCAGAGGGATTCCTTTGAGCCACAGGCCCTCCTTACTGCCCTACCGTCCCTCAGCACAATTGTTCGGTTAATCCTTGTCTAGAGCATTCTTATTTTCACACACACATGCATACATGTACACCTACCCATAATCCAAACACATTCAGGATGATGCTGGTGATGCAGCAGGAGCTGAACCCTGGGACGTTTATTGATGTTTGCTCTCACAAAGCCAAGGTCTAAGCCATGAATTGCTAACTCCAGCCTCCGCTGGCCCCAGACATTAGCAGCCTCAGATAAGACATGAAGGATTGCTTGCATTACAGGAAAACAGCCTTGCTGTACCAGGTTTCTCAGCCATCCTCGCTGTTACTTTCACCACACACACACACACACACACACACACACACACACACACACACACACACACACACACACACACACACACACACAAACATGCGCGCTATGTGTACACAAAAGTCCGATGGGATTTTTCACGCATTCATTGTGTGTTAGCTAAAGCCCAACAAAGAAAACCACGTGACGTGACAGCGTTGGTAACACTGATGTGTGGAGATTTCAGATTCAAAACATAAAACAGAGCTAAAAAATAAATAAAGTCTTTAGCAGGAAAGAAAAACACGTAAAAAGAAGTGGTACATCAATATAAGGTATCAAAAGCAACTACAAACAAGTAGGTAGGTCATGGGGGAAAACAAATCAGCAGGATTTTATTTATTCATGTGCGCTATCAGGGAAAAGTCGATCAGTTTAAACATCCGTGATAGACGGGAAGCTGTTAATTTGTTAATCCGGAGACGGTAACAACAAACACAAAGTGTCTAGCATGCGAGAAAAACATGGATCCCAATTAATTCCAACGCTATTCAGAAGAACAGAGCACAAGCACGACCACACAGCATCATCAAGCTAGCCATACCTTTGACCTTTGCCCCACATTGATTTAAGGGTCAGGGGGTCTTGCTCTGGTGACAGTCTGGCCTCCTGCTTGGACCCTTCAGGTCAGCGGGGTTCAGAGGTCAAATTGCAGCCTCCAAAGCGAGCAGACATGTGGTCCAAAGCCATTCGCTACAATCTACAACGTCTAGATAACAGCAGGCTTTAATGGCATCTGACCCTTCAGGCGGTCTGAGCAGAGGCAGAGGCAGAGGTCACCACAGCCTGTGGAAGGTGCTCATTTTTATGTAATTTGGGAAGATTTATATCCGAGTGGAAACACAGAGGGAGCAGCACAACGGCATCATGAATGCCAAATTACAAACCTGACGAGAGGAGATGGCAAAGGCACAAGGCCACAATGTGAGGCAGCCTTGCATTTTGCATGAGGCGCAGCAGCCCCGGTTGACGACAGTCGCTTTTTTTTTTTTTTTTTTATCCCTGCTTTATTTTGGAGGCAGAAGCAAAATGGGGAAAAAAACCCCAAGATGTCTATATCGCTGATTGCTCGTGCTGATTACACCTCGATAGATCTCACGAGAGCGGGCGTCCACAGAGGAGTTCTCTCCTTCTCGCCTGGCAGCTGAGGATTACCATACGCGGATAATTTTCTTCAGCACTCTTCCTGTCATGAAAACGCGCCAGCTAGGCCTTGATTGTGGTCATAATGGGCTCTGGTGTCACATAAGAGCAGGGAAAAGACCTGTCCCTAGAGCGCGGATCCACGCAGACGCACACCCTCACGAGCTCACATGATCTTGATCATCAGTGCCAAGCTCCTTCATTATTTAGTCACAGCCACTCTTTGCAGTATTTGAATTATTGAGCAAGTACTTGTTCACACAATCCCTTGCTGACAGGTAGTACAAGGGTTTTTGGATAACCGAACTACTCCCCCACACAGCAGCCATCAAATGTCCTGAATTCATCTGTTCCCTTTCTTTGCAACCTTTTTTTTTTGTTGAACACTTCGGTTACAACCAGCAAGACAGACCAAGATAGTCTGGGTTAAATAATATCTAAATTACGAATTTAAGATAAATATGATTATTTCAGTGTGGCTCGGCGTCCTTTTCTTGGCTTTTTTTTTTGGGCTCAGAGAGGCCAGCCTGCAGTCAAAAGGACGGGGACACCAGTTCAGGTTTGCAGATGGACAGACAGATGGACCAAGGGAACTACAGGCAGATTTCCTCTCACTCTTGGACGCAGAAGCACCCAGACTAGACCACGGCTGCCTCTGTAGCCCCTTGGTGTAGATCTGGAGACGGAACAACCAGCTACAGCTCCTCGATCCTCCTGACCTCGACTTCTCTGAAGCACAAACGCGAACCCCAACACACCCACCTCATCCACAGGCGAGACACTCCACAGACCGCAGCCTCACACTCCCCCACAGCGGAGGCCCTCCCTTCAGGAGCCCCGTGACTATTCCAGGGACCAGACAGGTGGTAGGAGCAGAGCGGGCACGCGAACGCCAGCCCACTGCCAAGGGCTTCCTGCCAGCTGGCTCGCAGTAAGCAGTGCTCTCCCTCAATGAAGAGCACAGTGCATGCATGAAGATAACAGGCCTGCACACATGTCTGTCTTAGTGTACTTGTGAGAGCCTCTCTCCGACCATAATCTCCTGTCTATATTTCACAACTAACTCTCAAGCCACTTGATGAAGTCGAGACGAGCAGCTCAAAATCTCAGAAACACGACATCTTCGCTGTGTTGCACACATAAATGGCGGAACATGTGTGGGGAAATAACTAAATGGGAAGAAACTAAGGGAAGTCATTCATATTTGCCTCTGGAAGTATCAATAGTCCTCGAGGTTTCCTTTTTCTTTCTTTTTTTCACAAACCAATACAAAGTTGTGCGTGATTGTGAAGTGGAAGTAAAAACATTTTGTACAAAAATTAATGGGAAATGTGTCTTGTGCATGTGTATTCATGCCCGATCGATCAATAATTTATAGAATATTTTCTCTCTACCAGCTTTGTAGATCCGGACTGTGAGAAACGGAAATTGTTTACCCATGTTTTCTGTGCCAAATAGCTCACTCAGTCAGATTGGAGAGAAATAATCTATGAACTGTTAAGTTTGAAGGATTGCCCAAATATGCTCAATTAGATTTAGATCTAGAAGATTCTAGCAGACACATAAATTTATCTCAAACATCCCATAGTTACTCAGAAGCTTTATGGTTACTGTCCTGCTGAAAGATGAACCTCTGTTCTGTTCTCAAATCTTTTGCAGCTTTTAGAAGGTTACTGTTGAGCTTCCTTGTATTTAGCTTCATTCATAAACCAACCAGATTCTCAAACCTGCTCATGAAAAGCATCCTTTGCTGTTGCCACCACTGTGTTTCATTAGGGACACTGTGTTCGGCGCGCTTGTTTTCCCATAATACGCATCATTTTTCATGCAAGCCAAAAAGTTTCCGTTTTTTGTTTATTCTGAGCCCCTTCTGTCAAATGTCTGCTGTCCCCTCTTGGCTGGTGGTAAACTACTTGTCCTGGCTGTCGGTGAACAGTTTAACAATCTTTTCACTATTTCATAAAGTCCAGAATTGTGCAGTGAATAGAATTTGTCATCAAATGCTCTGTAGTTCCTCTAGAGTTACCATGAGCCTGGTGCTCCGTTGTCCTCTTTGCTGTGTCTGTCATTTTAGGGAGATGGTGTGAGTTTGTTGCTGTGCCATGCTACTTAGATTTTTAAATGAGATATTGAACAAGACTCTGTGTGATGTTCAAAGCTTGGGACATAATTTTTTACCCTAACCTTACTTTAAGCTTTTCAAAAATATTCTCTCTGACTTCCCTGCTGTGTTCCTTGCTCTTAATAATGCTGTTTGTTCATCGTTGTTCTCTTAAAAAAACCAACAAAAAAACACAAAGGTTTTTCTGTAAGAACTTTAAGAATAGATAAAATTACACACATTGAACTCATCAACTGGCTGACCTTTGGAGGTAATCGGTTGCAACTTTGGTTTTTACCATAAAATGGGAAACAATACCACACTTCAATTTTTAGAGATTTGCTTGTAAAATAAAATTATAACATCCATTTTTTTCCACTTTGCAGTTTGTTTCTTTGTTTCTGTTTAGTAAAATCAATCCAGAGAAAATATATTGAAGATTTTGAACATTCTTCAAAATTACATGTTTCACATTTTCTCTGAAATTATGGAAAAATCATGACACGATGAGGCTACGGTTGAATGGATCTAAGTCAAACAACATGATGTAGATTTTCTGAACTACTCCTCTATTGACCTGAAATGTACAAATACATTAAAATGGCCACAGGCAAGAAAAAATTGGGAACAAATTAAACAGTAGATACTACAAACCAGGAGAAATCTTAACAGATACCTTATCTAAGAGTTGATAAACACTATAACAACAATACTTTAATGCAGTGGTCCCCAAACTACGGCCCGCGGGCCAGATCTGGCCCGCCTCCACATTTGGTCCAGCCACCTCAACAATACCAGAGAGCGTTTAAATTTTTTCCCATTTACCGTATTTACCGGACTATAAGCCGCTACTTTCTTCCTAAGTTTTGAACCATGCGGCAAATAGCCTGGTACGACTTATATGTGTATTTTTCTTCAACCACCAGGGGGCTCTTTAGCAGGAAGTGAATGATTGGAAGTCAACATCGGAAATAAAAGACGAAAGCCCCCATTAAAACTGAATTAGGTTTTAATAGGGAATTGAAATTTGAGAATGTTGATCAGTTAAATACCACTGAGGGGAAAAAGGAAGATTTAAAAAAATAATAATACTGGGATCATTATGAGGCTCTGAGGTATAAATATTAGGATCCAATAGATGGCAGTAGTGCAACAATAATGGATGTAAGTTGCCAGTGAAATCTAAAGAAGAAGAAGAAGAAGGCTACAACCATTTTCATTTAGCACATGCTAGTAGCAACACGAAGGATCAGCACTTTTACTGTTACAGTTACCAATAGGAAACTACCGTAATCAGTTCAGTTAAATTTACACTTGGCAAGTTTTTCTTTTTCAACCGTAATAAATGTGATATTCAATTGACCTGTTATGACTCAAATGTTGGGTGTCCGCCCCCCTCTGCTGCTGTTGCATCATTGTGGAAAACCTGGAGCGGCAAAGATATCTGCGGCTTGTAGTCCGGAAAATACGGAAAATTTTTATGAAAATGTATTTCAAAAATAGTGTTATTTCCTGGATTTTTTCTGTGAAGAACCCAGAGAATGTTATTTGATTGTGCTTTCTGCAATACAATACATTTTTACATTTAGGCTCTCCTGCAATCTTCACACTTTTTCTGTTACAAACTGACTCCGGCCCCCCACCAGAGAAGGGAACCCTGTGACCCTCAGGAAAAAGTTATGTGGACCCCTGATTTAATGTATTATCACCACCAACATCGCTAATTTTGAAAGTGTTTTCAGCGTCACTTGTGTCTTTTTTTAATTATGAGGCCAAAATAATAAATTTTTTTAAAGTGAAACATCCCAAAACATGCTATTCCAACTCAGCTCTCTGGTGGCAAAATGCTCGCCCCACATGGAGACGTGCATACCCTTTCACACATGTCACTGGCAGATTTCACGGCATGTGCGCAAGTCACCATATGCCAACTAAAAGAGACGCCTGATGTCTCCTATAACCGACAATCTCTGCATTTGACACCCACACATTGTGCAATCTAAGTGATCATAGATGTATTTTCCTCCATATTACATATCCCATATGTAGGCATCTCTATTTACTCACAGAAACAGTTCACACCTCTGAAACCCCCTTTGAGGAATAAAGAATACACAATCACTTCTTTATGCTTTGTCAACTTTCAGGGTGTGGCCGATATCAGGCATCTCTGGCCTTCGATTATCAAATCCATACAGAAACTACTGCTTTTCTATGCAGGCTGAACTCAAAAGGGAAATGTGAAGAGCATTATTCCTGTGGCAGCTTATCACGAGGTGCTTTTGTGCCTCTGCTCTTTGATGACAGATCTGATAGGACATTTACTGGAGTTTTTCTGAGATGAGAGAAACATTTTTTGTAGCTTTTAGTAATTCATGTTCTATTTTCAGGCTGCAATCGCCGACATGCCAAGTTCAGCAGAACATGGCAGCGAGGAGCAACGCTGCCAGAACGATGGTGGTGATGTACCGAAGGAGGCATCCTGGAAGGCTGAGGAAGTTTCTACATGAGATGCATTTAACTTAAAAGGGTGGCAGTGATACTTTTGCCTGAATATTAGTAAGTCTTATTACCTTTCTCCAGAAGTTAACAGATTCTCTTATATGCTACTTAAAGGCCCGTTCAGCCACTTATTCACAGTGAATAAATGAACAATTTGAGCATAGATTCAGGCTACAATGGAAGCAAGTAACCGGGGTTTTTCGAACAAACACCTTTCAGCCGTAAACATGCAGACGTAAGCCAGCAGGCGGGAAGCAGGCAGGGTAACCGTTGCAAAACTAACACCGCTTAATGGCTTCTATTCTCTCCTGTTTCCTTCAGTGGGGTGTTCAGTCACTGCTGTGTGAAGCCATCTCTTCTTCCAGGCCTCCCCCCCTAACCCTCCCCGTCCCGCTCTTAAGAGAGGTCCTGTCCCCGGCCGGCAGAATTGTGGCCAACCTTTGACCTTCGCTCACTAATTACAGTACCATGGCGACACTTGAAGCGCCTTGCCGTACCCCCCCCTACCCTCCAGTCCCAGAACCACAAAGCGCGAGTGCATGTGCACATGCAGATAGACGCACACTTGTTAGACACACATTCCAAAAAGCAATGAGACCCAGAGCGAACACAGGGAAACATGCAGATAGCTCACACACACACACACACACACATACACACACACAGGCATCCATATTGTTCCAGCTTGTCTGCTCTACAAAGTCATTTAATTGGGGCCTCTTTCAATCTGCAATGGCACCAATCCCGCTGACCCCACCATTACAATAGAAAGCTCCCTTCCCTCCTCCTCACTTTACCTAACACCAAGATTCCCTCATGTTCTTCCAATTTTGTCTTTATTTTTAGTCACCTTTGTTTACAGAAGGCAGAAAGGACACAAAAGTCTCCCTTTTTTCCCCCCCAACCTTTCAGCTAAAAGCTCCTCTCCGTCTGTTGACCCTGTTTGCACTCAGTCGCTCATTGTGAGGAACCAGACATTTTGACACCTCCGGTTCTGGTCTCCTGTTCTCGGTTATGCTTTGAGCCCAGGAGAAAGAAAAATTACATACCACACATATCGTGCCTGACAAAAACGTGAGTTGTCCTAAAAGCCACTTCCAGTCGAAATTACAAATGTCTCATTGTCAGGTGAGTTATGTAGGTCTTTTGTTCAAATGTCTCGGTAAACGTCTTCCTCCGGGAAGGATTTGTGACTGAAGCAGGAAGAGGCGAAGCAACATTTGTTGTAGCACAGCTAAGCGAGTACGATGGAGAAAAAAAAGACAGGTTTGTGTGTCTCACCACTTTGAATAGCTTGAAAATTCACATGAGTTTCAAAGTTTAACATTATTTTATTTTTACATTTATGTGAGAGGAACTCTTTTGCTAAATATGGCTAATTTCAGCCTGGATTTTGTTCCCTTGATCAGTTTTTTTCCCCTGGTCATGATGAATCATGATGCCAATGAATCAAATCTAAAATCAAAAGTTTTTCCTTTGCAACATCTGTTCCGTCTTGCGTTGGTTATTAGAAAAAAAAGAAGAAACCCTGTCATTTCTGTTTAATTAAAACCTAACATTTCTATAAAGGAACAGTTTACATAAATAATACTCAAAATCAGAATCTGCAAGTCAGTCAAAGGAAGCGGACATTATCAAATGTTGATATTGGCCAGTAAAATTCAGATTGTGAACTTAAAGAGGTTTATTAATGACTTTTGGATTTGAAATATATTCACTTTCCAAAAGAAAGCAGGCTTTCTTTCAAACTTCACTGTGAAGAACAAGACATTATTTTAACTTTTATTGTCATCTTTCATAAAATAATAAAATTCCCTTTTTGTGGTTGCAATTTTTTTTTTACCGTTTTGTACCTCAGGGCTTAGTGGGTGGATGAAACACAGAGAAAGCCACAGAAATCAGAGCCGTACGAAGGAGAAGTAAGCGGCTGCACAGAAAAGAAGAAAAATGGGAAGAGGGTCACGCTGCTGGAGAAAGGTGATAAAGCTGTGGCCTAATCTGATTTCCAGAAGAAGTTTGTAATGATGCGTTCTAGGTGTTACAAGTGCTTCCTCTTTCTCTCCGTCTGTCAGCCTCTCTGTCTTCCTGCAGACGTCCAGCCAGGCACGCTGGGATGGGAATTCCTCCTGACACCCTGCACTCGCGTGTGTTCGGCAGAAGCAACACCCATTATGCAAGGCCCACACTCACCGTCTCTTTACATGGGTCAGTGCTGCGCGCGTCCACAAGCTCACATAAATGCAAACAACAAATATGTGCTGATGCACCTGCAATGTGGCCCACGCGCGGATCTGAGACTCCACGGCTAAAACCGCCGGTGTTCGTCTCCTTCCTTCTCGGACGAACTGTGCATCGGCTTTTCCTTTTTGTATAAACAGATATGGAAAAATCAGAGGTGAGGTGGACAAGATTTAAAGATGGAGGAAGGGCATTTGGGTTGGAATGAATGATTTGCCTTCAGAGATTCAGAGGAAATAAAGGCGGAACAAAGAGAGAGGTGGGGGGGGCGGAGGAAAAAATCAATCCCCAGACCTCATTTTTCTATTACAATGACTCCACCCATCCTCACTTTCCATCCTCTGTTCTTCTGCCTCTAATAACCAGGTATATTGCTCCCGCCCTTCTCTCTTTTATCTTTGTTTGAGCATATCGGTCTCCTCTAAGCCTATATCCTGTCCTATTCATTCTTCTCTGGCTTATCTGTGCAAATTCGTGTTGTGCAGAGCTTCTCCTCATCTTCAGCCGTCCACTGACTCTTCTCTTCTCAATCTGACCTCACCACTCTCTCGCTCTCTCAGTGGTACTGGATGTCCTCTTTCTCCTTTTTACTGTGCTGACAGCAAAGCCAAGTGAGGTACACTCAATGGAGTGTGCATGTTTTGAAGCGTGTGTGTGTGTGTGTGTGTGTGTGTGTGTGTGTGTGTGTGTGTGTTGAAGCTCTGACCCTCTAATCAGTGTAAGGAGAAACAGAGGAGGACTTGTGCTGCCCAGCAGGGTCAGAGGCCGTGTAGAGTCAGCCATTACCCTCTTTCACTGGGACACACACACACACGCACACACACCCAATTCCTGGGCGTCATGCCCAGTGAGGCATCTGCCTCCAAACAATCAGCCAGCCCAGCAAGAAAGACACACTCACACACAAAGACAGGAGCAGATAGGACACTCTGAGCCTGTCTCTATCTTTGCACTGTTTGACTGCCTCAACCCTAGATCTCCTTATCAGCCGTGTCTCAGCTATCACCATTGCGCAGACACAACTCCCACTGTTCACACACTTGCATGTGCGCACACACCTCGCAGGAGGCCATGTCACTCTGTGCTGACATGGCTCTAGTTTCTTCACCTGACTGCTTGCGGTTACAGGTTAAAAAGCTACGAGTAAATAATAGAAGCTCTGAAGCTTGGACAACATGAAAACGATGCATTTTTAACCTTCGTGTTCCTGAAATGCTACATCAAACTTACTATAAATAAGCAAAAATGTGACCACTTTTTTTTTGGCCCCTGAACTTAATTTTATGCTGAACCCAGAAGAATTGTCCAGACTGAAGAGAATATTGTGTGCAACATACTTCCAATCTCCTGCAAACTTCAACATATTTGATTGTGATTTTATATAATAAACATGATATACGTATATCATAATTATGAAATAATGCATAGTTTTCATGAATCTTTTGTCACTACCTTTACATCTGAAGGTTATTTTAAAGTCTCTCTTTACCAGTTGTAAAATCTTTCACCGTGTCTTATTAGAAACTCTAGATCAGTGAGAATCCATGGAATGCATCTGTAAGTGCCTATTCAAGTCTGTCAATTTGTTTTTATGTCTGGACTTTGACTGGACCATTACAACACAGAAGATCTACAACATTTGATTGTAGCTCTGGCTGTTTATTTGAGGTCATTCTTGTGCAAGTTTTCTTCATTCTTCCCTCCACCAGATTCCTTCATGAAGAAAACTATAATTTGAAGTGTGGATCAAATTATATGTGATATATTAGGGATGCACTGATCTACTCTTTGCACCTCAGATACAGACATCTGAGCTCAAAACAAAACCATTGCTGAAATTGATTAAAATTCAGCACAGAATTGATTAAAGTATATATTAATATATATATTTTAAACACAGATCTAATTGTACTAAACTACAAGTTTATTTCATAACGCTGCACAAATAACAGCACAAATAAATACACCAAAAACTTCTCAAGCTCGGTCAAATGCATAATAACTCAACTTCGATATGTTCTGTCAGTGCAATTAGGACCATAACAGCCAATGCAAAATAAATAAAAAAAAGAGATTGAAAGTGATAAAAAAAAATCAATAGGCTGGCAACTTATCAAAATAAACTGCAACACCTTTTTTTCCTAAATGGTTCAGAAATTCAAATTAGCAATTTCAAATATAATGTAGAATACATAGTAAAGCATGAGGGTACTCAGAGCACAAAGCATAGAATTAGACTGAATAGATCTGCTCTAAAGAACAGGGAAAATTGCCACGAAACCCAATCTGTTATTTCAGCATCAGGGCTGACACATATCAGATATCTGCATTGTGCATCTCAATGATATACCAATATATTTAATAAAATTCAAATTTTTTGTTTTGTTTTTTTTACTTGTCCTGTTGTTAAATGAGCAAAAGTTTAAGAAATAAGAACACTTTGTTACAAAAGGCAGATTTTCAGTAGCTATTATTGTTCTAATTCATTCAGATCCCACTTATGTTGACGGTAGAAATTCTCCCCATGACATTGTTGTCCTGTCCTCAGTTCTGCACCGCTGTTCTTCTCCTCCTTCCAGCATTCCCTTTATCTAAATCTCTCTCCTCTTTTGCTCCTGTGGCGATGTTCCCTACAGACTAAAAGAAAGGCCAGCTTAACATTGTCGCAGCTTGGCAACCAGCTACTAAAAGAGGTCTGGGGGTGTAAAAGAAGGGGGGGGTGGAGGGGGGAGCCCTGTGTTTTCCCCTGAGCCTCATCTTCCCTCCGTCTCTGACCCCTCGCTTCTCCGCCCTCTCTCCAGTCTCTGTGATTCTGTCCTGCTAAACCGGCTGATGGCAGCAGGGTCGGGAACCCTGGCTGAGTGGGACTCATTACAGACTCCCTTCATTTCCATTCTGAGTGGGGCCTGTAGAGAGAGAGAGAGAGAGAGAGAGAGAGAGAGAGAGAGAGAGAGAGAGAGAGAGAGAGAGAGAGAGAGAGAGAGAGATAGATAGAGAGAGAGAGAGCACCGAGGGGCGCTGAGGTGCGCCCGCGCAGGGAGCAGAGCGAACACATTGGGCAAGACACCGCTTATGAAGACTGACCGCCAACAGAAACAGCCTTTAATACCCCCACAGAGGAATATGGAGAGAAGATGGAGAGGTTGGGGAGGGAGCTAACCACAGAGGGATGGGAGGAGAAGGGGGAGACACGGCGAAGCGAGAAAGAGCAAAGCAAGAAGCGAGTATGAGGACGAGAGCAGGGCAAGCTGTGGGGCTGACACAACAAGCAGGCTTATTTAATAAACATGAGCTGGAGCCCAGCGCAATGGAGTGCTACAACCGAAAGCTTATGCAGATGAGAGCCGACCTAATGACTAAATGGAGTGGATAAAGAAAGGGAAAGAAAAGAGAGGAGGGAGAGATTAAACGCGAAATGGGAGGCAGAGGCGAGGGAATAGTGTTTAAGTGTCTGATGGAGTGTAAACAGAGGAGTTTCTCTGCTGTGCGGTGAACGACTCTGTTAAACACGGGAAAAAAGGGGATGGAGAGACGGAGAGAAAACAGCTCTGCCCGTCACGCAGCTGTGCAGGTTGGCGGTGCACAATCAAGAGCAGAATGAGGATTCAGCTTTTCAGGGGCCTTTTGAACCTCATCAGCGGGAAGAAATGCTAACATGGAGAGTTAATTCGGAGTACGTGTCATGTGTCACTGCTGGATGTTAGATTCGTCTCCACATCTGGAGGGAATGAGGAAAATAGACCGAAACTGGGATGCCGGTGTCCCGCTGTGATGCAAAAACACACAAAAAAGATAAAAATAAGCATATTTTTTTATTGTATTACATTTTTAAAATACTCCAACAGCTCTGCAAAGTGGTTAGATTTCTTGGCGATGTGCTATGTGTTTTGAAATATCACGTTTTACCCCACTTATGCTTGACCATAAAGCATATCAGCGACTCAATATTTAGCCACACACCAGATTAGCCTCGCCCCGATCTACTCTGTTGTTTGTCGAATCCCCTCATCAGCCACAAATCAACAAACACGGAGCCAATTTGCATCAATTACAAAGCCACCTCTGTGCATTCTAACTTCTATTACAGATAAGGAGCCCCGAGCGTCTAAGCAAAAGGGATTTTTGAAGGCATACTTTGATTCTGTGAGTGCAGGAGACGGGTCCAGGTTTTTTAGGGGGTTTTTTGGAGAGGGGAAAGCTGTTTACCTGGAACAGAGGATTATGGGAAAACTCTTCGTGGCACGTTGGAAGCAAACGGGGCCTGGAAGGCCTGGGCTTTAAATCAGTTTAGTGAACAGTCACACCTCTCAGAGCCCCTCACCAACACTGTCTCCTTTTTTTTCCACCAACAACCACTCACACACACCCTGAAAAGAAACCACCAAAAGTATTTATCTCTTCTTTACTCCCGTTTTCCCAATGTTTAAGGCAAAGTTAGCTTTCCAGGCCTAATCCGTCAAGACAGCTTTCCATTTTCTGCGTCCAGAACTCCCCCAAAGCTACAATATGGCGTTATTCCCTGTTTTTATCTTTTTTTTATGAGAAAAAAACTAAAATAAAAAATAGAAAAGTCAGTCTAGTGAGAACAATAAGATTTTTATTGAAATAAAACTCAGAATAAACTCCAAACGCTGCTTCAAAAAGCATTTGAGAACGTCACAGAAGAGCTTCACATTCAAGTCGAATGAAGGGAGCATTAATTTGCAACGAGGCAAACCATGTGCAGATGCGACGTATTTAGTTCCATTTACTCTTTTTGTCTGCATTGAGGAAAGAGAAAAAGTTGTCCAAGACCCCGACAACTTGGTCCATCTAAACACAAATGACAGTTTTGTCACGAAATGTGTCGAAATCAGAAGAAAAACTGCAGTAATGTCGGCGTGAGAAGGAGAGCTGTGGGCGGACGGCGGAGAGAACACTCCTACTCCGAAGTGGGTTAGTCTGTTGGCAGCGAGAAGTCGCTGCGGGTCTGTGTATAAGCGTGCTGTACATGCGATAGAATGTTTGCAATCCTCACTTCGTCTCCTCACCATCCAAAGGATGTGGGCTGGTATAATTCTACACTTGTGTGCGTCTATTTGTGTGACTGGATTCACACTGCTGATCGGAGCTGGCGCGCGCCGTGCGCCTCTCAGTGGGAGTGGGAGTAAAACTGTACATGCCACACCGAGTTTAATTAGCCTTTGCGGTGCTGGTGGGGCTGTGGTCAGACGGGTCCATGGAGCGGTCAATAAGACCAGGTGTCCTCTTGCCACCGCCTCACCTGCCCGTAGCAGCCACCGCCGACTGGGGAGGGGAGCAGAGAGCTTATCTGACCTCCAAACAGGCAGGATGACAGCGGTCACGAGTCGGATTTCACCCGGAGGGCAAAACTGCTCCAAGGTATTGAAACTGGTGCAGATTTCTGTTCCACTACAGCAGGGATTATGATGGAAGTTCAGGTCAAGAGCTGACAACAATATTGTTGCTCAGAGAAGGAAAAAAAGAGAGGACACATGGTGGTGAGTGCCAGGTGGCAGCAGTGGCATGTCTCTGCCACCTGTCCTGGGGAATACGATCCCCTCTCACTCCTCCTGTTCTCCCAGTGAGGGATGACACTGGCTCTCTGTCTGCCTGGCTGGCTCACTGGCTGTCAGCCTGTCCATCCATCCATCTGACTGCCTGTCTGCCTCCCTTCCACCTCGCCCTCCCCTCGCTTGCCAGGCTGTCTGCTAACCCCATCAATTTGCCAAAACAGCTCGCTTCTTCCACCTGCACTCCTCACCTCTGTGGTCGTTCTAAAGATAATTCTTTCTCTTTACCTGCTTTTCTATTAACTACACCCCCCCTCCCCTCCCCAACTCCACACACACACACACACACACACACACAAACAACCACACACACACACACACACACACAAACACACAAACACACACACAACAACCCACACACACACAC
>CAEGAF010135610.1:0-18886 GCA_903067075.1 Micropoecilia bifurca | reverse complement strand
AAAGAAACATGTTTTCTCTCCACTTCTTTGATTCATTTTGTCCAGCTGTCGACTTTAAGTCTGTGTCCAATCAGAGCAGGTATTGTATAGTTGGTGGTTTTAATCAGTTTTCAGTTAAATTAATTCAGTCCAACTTTATAACAGTCACAAAATGTCACCAAAATCACTCTGTCCCTCTAAAATCTTTCAGAAAATCACAAAAGTGTATTGAATTGTATTGTTTGCTGAATATCGCAATATGTATCGTATCGTGGGCAGAATATCGTGTATCGTATCGTGAGATTATTGTATCACTACAGCCCTAGTCTATACCGCCCACTTCCTGTCGGTCCTCTAGTGCTGAAATTAATTAAGTAATGATTAATAAAAAAAAGTCTCCCTCTGATTCTGTTGATGCTTCCTTAAAAATACCTAAATAAAACATCCAGGTCCCAATGACGGATGATTTTTATGTTTTTCCGCTCAACAATCCAAACAGAATTTGGCAACTTTTGTTGGCCCAAAAATTCAGCTTCACGGCTTCAAAATAGCAGCAAACAAAGAAGTGGGTGGAATCCAGGTGGCTACATCCAATTTTTATATGCAGTGAAGTTTCCCCAGCTGTCTGAGCACAGTAACAACTGCAGCTGGATCAATGCACACCGGTCCACTAATGACCACAGGAGCTTCGGCCAAGGTTGACTTGTTGCTAGTTAACTCCTTTCAGACACACAAACGCTGGGAACCACATCACACATCCCAACAAAACAAAGACACTGACCCTGGTAGCAACCTAGCCAACAATCACAGCGCTGATGACTGAAACAACTCATTTCATATCTTGAACTGAACATCAAAAGAATCATGAAACGCGTCGCAACTTGCTGCAGCCGCAACCTGCTGTCCATAGGAGCGATTTAAAGGCAGGAGAGAAACATTCAGAAGAAACATTCAGTCCGCAGAGCAGAGGCAGCAGGTGAAAACAAATTCCTGGAGGGGTTGATGTGTGAATAGGTTTATACGACGGCGTACTAGGGCCAACGTAGATAGAAAGAGCACATTTCTTCCAAAAAACTCAAGAAATTTTGAGATTAGTCTCAGAAATTTTCTAGAAAAAAACAAGTAGGTTTGTGAGCTTGAAAAGTCCGAAATTTGCTAGAAAAAAAACTTGGAAATGCCAAAGTTAAAAAAATTTTAACTTTTGAAAATTTCTGAGATTAATTTTAAAATTTCTGAGTTCTTTTTTTTTTGCAAATTTTTGACTCAAATGTTTTTTCTAGAAAATTGCTTAATTTATTCTCAAAATTTCAGATTTTCAGATAAATGAACAGTAGAAAATTACTACAATTATATAATTTTTAAATTTTTCATACTTTAAGATAACATGAGGGATTAGATTAGCTAAAAGTAAATTGACTGTTTAGTAACTTGAAATATATAAAGAATTTAATAATTTAAATCAGTCAAAAAGATTGTAAAAATACCAAACTGCTGTATGATTGCCTATAAGTTTAATAGGCTAAATTCTATTAAATTGAAGAAAGTCACGTCTTTCTACGTCCCACGTCTTTCTACCTAAAAGAAGTCAAATCCACTGGTATAGGATGAAATGATCATGATCAGCGCATTTAATCCAGGAATCCAGCAGATGTATCTGACAATCAGGAGATCAGCAAATTACGTAGAAGGATTAGGGCCACCGACAAAAAAAGGAGTTCTGACTTTAAAGTCAGAAAATCAGAATTCTGACATTAATCGCAGTATTCTGACTTTAAATCTCAGAATTCTGAGATGAATAAATCTGACTTACCAAACAAGCTTTCAGCTCCTCCTAGTCCAACGCCACAGCAGGGCGGCCATCTTGAACCAAACATTAACATTATAATAGCAGCAGACACTCAAAGAAGGCAACAAGAGAATCATTATTAATACGAAAAATAAATAAAACCAACATATTTATCCAGAGCAGCGTTAGCATTATGCTAACCAAATCAACAAATAAACCGGCAACGTTCATAACTGATTGTCAGCAAAAAATAAATTACATCAGCTGATGATAAAAAATAATAATAATAAAGGAAGGAAAGGAGCATAACAACATGGCGGCTAAAGCTAATAAAACATGCTGAGAAATAAAAGTTGTAGCTAACTTGTCATTCACGGTGGGGTTTCAGTCCGAGCTTAGCTTTCCATCGACTGCCGTCACCACCATTACCAACCTTATCGCAACTTCCCGAAACCATAGAGGTGAGATCCTGGGCGCCCCAAAGACATTAAATTCACCGATGCTGATTGGCCAAATGTGTATTATTTTTCCCTAGCAACCGCACACTATTGGCTAGTTAGCTTAACTTCCAGCGGCACAGACGGTAACTGACAGGGGTCTGTCACGGCTGTGTTGCCAGATTGGCTTTTTAATACTTGGGGCTGGGAAACCTCCCGCCCCCACCCGGGGTTAAATTTGGGCTACTTTTCACATCATTTAGCGGGTTTGTAGAAAGTCTTCATAGGAAAGTTCTTTCAAAATAGTCGTCATTGTGAGGCAGAAAAGCAAAAAATTCATAAAATCCAGTGTTATTGCACTTGTGTCTCTTGTGTTTGGGCTGTAAACAATCAGATCTGGCAACCCTGGAATTCCCTGTTGAATAAAATGTTGGTTGAAATGTTATGTAAATAATTCACATTACATAAGGCACACATTATTAAGGAAAACTGGTTAATACAGTTTTAAGAAATGTTTTAAAAGCGTTTATAGGTCATTTTAAGATATTTTCTCCCTCCATATTAGGAAGAGAGAAAACATGGATGCCTCAGATTAATTTAATGGCATACAGGACATGATTCAGTGATAAAAACGTTTGATTGTTCATAAAATTTGGTATGGTAAAAGAACAGCTAAAAAAATACACCAAAAGATTCTTCAAAATGATTCAGTTGAAAGTTGCCAATTTCTCCCTCATACATAAAAAGAAATTAAGGGAACTCAACAGGAGAGAAAACAATCTAAAGTCACAATCCGACTTTAGAAAATGGATTACCAGGGATTTTATTGTCTCGCTTGCCTCTCAGGGCTTCTGCGCAATAAACTGTATGCAGGCTGTTATGTATCATTATGTTTTAATGTCATTTATGCCTGCAACGAGACCATTCCCTCCAATCTCCAGCTTTATTCCGCTGAAATCATAAAAATAACCTGAACTCAACGTAAAATGTTAAAACCCCCTTTTTTTGTTTCCAGAAACTGCTGTCTCTCCAACCAGAGAGTGGACCACGTGGGAAATCCACTCTCATTATGTATAAAATACTATTAATTAACTTTATTGAATGTGTCACAGTATGGTTCCCACCACATGGTTCCCTCAGGGTCTCTTGTCCAAGACCCAACCTTGTCCCGTTCGGATCCAGTGAGCCAGCATCCTTCACGTCTGAGGTGACTCCCCCCTCCTTCCTGTCATTGCTTAGAAAGCTGCCAGTAATTTATAATGTTGTGACAGTCAAATAAACAGGGCGGCTGCTTGCTGGAGTGAAAAGTCCTGTATTAAAGGGAATCAAAACAGCTCCAAATGGTGCCTTGAATGGAAATAATCTCGCCGTAAGATCTGCTCTGGGCTGGCTAATTTAAATTTGTTCAGGGTGACAGCTTACTGGAAGAGGGACATAATGAAGTCCATTATCATCAGTGGTGCAAATTCTAAAGAACGATAACTCTCATTATCAGCGCTTTTCTGTATACGAAGGAAATATGTTCATCCATTATGAAATGTGCTGAGAATGACAACATGGAGCAAACATGAGACGCCGCGAGACACTGGACACGTCTTTATTATTTCTACAACACCCCAACTTGCTTTATTTATGGATGAAGTTATGGGGATTTTTTTTATGGCCAGCAGGAAGAAGAAAATGTTCTGGATTTAAACTGTAATAGTTTGATCAGTCTGATATTTCTGCATTTCTGCATGCAGAAAGCTTGTGCTTTTATTTACAGCGCCTTTCTCTGTGGGTAATCTAACATCTGCTCCAACAGGCCAGACCTTGAACGCTGGATTATCTCGTAAAAACAGGCTTCTATTAAACAGGCGCCGGAATTAACAATGAGTCATTTTGAACAGAATTAGGTGATAAATAGGGAAATAAAGAAGGTCTCCAGATCTGTAACCCACGATAACCACGGCACGAATAAACTTAGGAGGTTTGGAAAATAGATTCACTTCAGAGAGTGAAAAAATATTTTTGTTGCCAGAATAATCATCAAAAGTAGGTTTGGTGCCAACAGAAATGTTGCTGCTGAATGAGGTGAAGTGGAAGAGACGGGGAGCCAGGTGTGTGGGGATTCACACACACATACTAATAAGCCAGTTAAAGTCAAGTGCACACATTCAGGGAGGAAAAGCCACACAAATCAATCCTCCATCTATTAAAAAACATTGATTTTAAACATTGTTTGCACTGTCTAAAGCAATAGAAGACAACAGGTATATATTGTGATATGTAATAACTCCAAATTGTGACCTTTTTCAAGTAAAATGGGGAGAAATGTGGGAGGGTGTTATTCATATTGTTTGTTTCTATTTCTGGAGCAGAAATGTGTAAAGAATCAAATTTCAAAATGGAGGAGAAGCACATTGAGGACATCAAATTTCAAACCACAGCTACAGCATGAGCTCATTCATCTGCAGAAACTGTTACAAAGTGGAAGTCAGAAGGAATATTTTTCATAAACCGGCAACCTAAATAGATATTTAAAAGCTCTCTGTGATGAACTTGGTCCACTTGTAATCAAACGGATTGAGAGTATTCAGGCAAACTCCATCCAACTCAGGAAGTATTCCTGAAACGGTGCTGCCAACTATTGTTGCTAATTGTCAGTTTTAGCACTAAAGTTAGTTTTTTTTTTTGCATCATAAGAGTCAGATGATCAACAACTGGAAGCTCCTACTGGTGGACAAAGAAGCATTTCTGATGGCTTATCCACGGTGGCCGACAGCTGCAAACGCACAGCAAACACAAAACCTGCTGCAAACAGGTGCAAAAAACACGCAAACATAAAAAACTTTTAAACATTTGTTCGACTCCCACTTCCGTTTGTTGGAGCGAGTTTGCAGCTGTCTGCCACTGTGGATTAATCATTTAAAAACTGTCTTTGTCCACCAGGAGGAGCTTCCAGGTGTTGATCAGGTGTGAGGCATACATGTATTTGTGATTGGAGAATTTTTTGTGTTTTTTGTGTTTGCATCATCAACCACCTGCTGGCTGTGTGGTTGGAGTTGTCGGCCACCGTACTTATCATGTGAACATACATATTCATGTGTGACTTTAACTGTGTTTCTTATTAAATGGAAACACCTCAATACTTCCAGTATCTTCCATTGAGTTTCTATTTTGATCTTTGCAGAATATCAACGTTTTGCATCCATCTGTACCTCCATGCTAACAGTTTTAGGCAGGAATGTATAAACATTTCTCCCGAACAACAATCAGTCAAGGCATCTCCTCCTTGTTCTGTACTTTTACTCTTTTTGCAGATGAAAAAGTTTTACAAAATCCCTCTACAGGACATTAGAAAAGCTTTCAACACACTGGTTTGATGACCTCAAAGCGGTGCTGAGGAAACTGTAAGGAGCTTCTATTGTCTTCGTTGTGAACATCAGATGCATGAAGTGACTTTAAGGCCAAGAAAAACACACATCAAAGAAGCCTGTCCTCTAAAAGCGCTCGGCGCATTCAGGCCCTGTTCCATCCAGGAGGGATCTTCATATCCTCTTTGCACCCAGTTCTTCAGGTCAATATTAGCACAAGGAGCCCCAGCTACTTGATGTACCCGAATCAAATTTACAAAACACTGTTTGACTCATGCTATTAAATCTGAAGATGAAAGAATCACCAAGGGCAAACAGCTCCCAAGGCTATATACCAAATACCCAGGCTCACATAACACTGAGGCGCAATTAAGAATTTAAATGGACTCTGCATAAAATGGGCCTCTGCTGTGAAAATGACCGACTTTGAAAATGTCATAATTAGCCGAGCCGACATTGTGCAACGTGTAAAGTCCAGCTACAGTTTATCCACTGATCTACTGCGCTGATAAGTTCATCTTTGTGATGACATTGTGAAACCTGGAAATATGACACCAAATGTACCCAAGAAAGGAGATAATTAGGTGAGCAGCTGTAAAACGAGTGTTCCTGGAGGGGCTCATCCGCTTCCCCTCAACTCTATTTACCTTCAGCATATAATTCCAGCTCTATTACAGGAGATGGAGAAGGACAAACACAACACAGAAATGTGAAGGATAAAAAGAAAGGCAGGAGGAGGAGGAGGGGGCAGCTGGGAGAGAGAGGCCAAGAAGAGGATGATAAGAAATCAGAGATAAATTCTCCAGGGTGCAGACGTGTTCCAGAGAGGAGTGACCAATCGAGATAGAGGCAAAGACGGGGTAAAATAGTGATAAGAGTGATGACAGAGTGTAAAATGACTCAGTCAGGCCTGGCAGTGCCATTGGCTCTGACCTCCCATTCCTCATCCCGGGTCCATGTGGGTCGGGACCAGAAGTCGGCCTGCAATGTTTCCTTCATCATTTTCACTAACCGTGTCAAAATTTTTACCAGTCAGTTTTTAAAATGACAATAATTATGTTCAGCTGCATTTCAGTTTTATTCTGTGTGATTAATATTCAACATGTGGAAAAGATAATTCATATTTTATCATCAAGCCGAATAAATTAAACTCTTTCTCAGAAGTGATGAAGTTTTGAAATCGGATAACATTTTATCAGCTGAAAGCATCAAAAGTCGTCAAGACTCTCTGCCCAGCAAACACTACCCTGACTTTTATTCTGAAATTAAAGTCAGATTATGACTTTAATCCCAGATTTCTGATATTTTCTGAATTCTGAATTTAAACTCTGAATTCTGACTTTTGATCTCAACAGGTTGAAGTCAGAATTCAGAAAAAAAACTCAGAATTCACAGTTTAAAGTCAGAAATCTTACCAAGTATTTTTGTTTAGTTTCTAGTGTAAATATCTTAATTTTTCATATTTTAAGTGCATTAACTAAAAAGTAACTTTTCAGCAAGATATCGGACCTTGTTTTATTTCAATAATTGTTGAATTAGATTAGATTTTTTTCACGTCATAAAATTTTCCCCATTTTATAAATGGAATAATCTAGTTTTTCATCAATATTCCAGAATGATTGACTTTAAACAATCTTGCTAAAATATCATATAGAAGTTATTTTTGTCTTATTTCTAGTGTGCAAAGATATTTGCACTACAAATGAGACAAAACCAGAGAAATATCTAGTGTTTGCAGTGCTGAATGATAAATTTCTCAGTAACTTTACTAAGTTCCTGAGCTTTATGGTTTTACTCTAGATGCTTTTTTCAAAAGCAGAAAGCATTTCTAGGCAGGTCGTAAAAAGACTGAAAGTTTAACATCATCCAACATTCAGACATTTGTGGGACCGTCTTGACAGAGATCTTGTCTGGAGACAAAGGATCCGGATTGTCTTAAAGTGACGACCACGCTGCTAAATGAGACATTTCAGCATCAACTGATACATACAATCCTATTTTTGCAATATTTTCATATCTGAAACACAAACTACTTAGTTAATGATGATGAAAATGCTGCCAATAACAAGGAAAGAAACTGGATGAAAACCTCTGCAAATCATTATTAAACCATTTTAATTACTTTGAAAGGCTAAAAATTGTGCTAATTTTAACATTTTGTTCATGAAAGTTGTGTGTTTCATTTGCTTGTATCTTAAGGTGGGACTCGATATGAAAACGTGGCATAATATTGCAGTTTTATTTTTTCTGTGCACCTTTCTGCGGGTTAGATTGCAGAGAAGGGAGTTTTTATTGCAAGTTTGAGACACATCCGCCGCTGCGTCTGGAAAATCAGATCTTCAGCCGTATCATCTGAAATGAAACTGTAGCAGGACCCTCGCTCCGCAGCTCCAAGTCAAATCAGATAACAACGGCAGGAAAAAGAAAAAGTTGATCACAACATGTCATCTCATCACGGCGTAAACCGTCTGGACACTAATCTTTTCTTATAAACACACGGAGAAACAAGCAATATACAGGGATGCATAGGCTGCAGAACAACAGAGAGTGGGCGGGATGTCAGCAGCCGTATTTCGCAGCATCCACAGGGTGACATGTTGAAGCCACTTAAATGGATCTCTGAGACAAACTGCAAATGAGGAGGTGCCTTCCTGCTATCTCCAGCTCCAGTTCAAACAATGAAGATAAGTGAAACTGTAAAACAAGATATTACTTGTCCAAGAGGTTAGCAAACACTTTCCATGCAGTTGTTTTTAAATGTAAAGGAATACATTGTCCCCATTGTCTTTCAGCATTAAAGACTTTTAAATTTTGTTGTTAATGATTCAATTCAAAAGGTTAGACTCATATTATGCTAATTAATAAATAAACCTAATCTTACATATGATTGATAAGAGAAATTTTGATACAGAAAAAGAAATAATTGACTTGCCAGAGTCCTGCATCCAATCATATTTATGGAAAGCTAAGTGGCAGGAAAACTGTCAGAACAGCTGCATAAACAAGCACAGACAGCTAAAAGTCTTCGGAGGAAAATTAGGTGGATGGAAGAACTGTGTGATATAGAAAATGTGCCACAAGCAGCAGATATAGCAGATTATGATGCACAATTTTCTCAAGAGTTTGGGGAGATTTAAAGATGTGACCTGTAGATGCGGTGAGAACCATAACACACTGTTTCAAATATCTTAAATAAACAAAACTAACTTATAAGTAACTTTTCATAAATATATAGGTAGCTTATTTAAAGTAAGTAATTTCCTAATATTGATGAAAAATTAAAATTATTTCTCTTATAACATGAAGAAAATGTGTTTTTATAAGTTACATAATTTGCCAATATTTACAGTAGGAAAGGTTTAGTGTTTTTGCAGTGCGTCGTGGAGCTTCAGCCTCCTATCAGGCTAAAAGAGAAGAAACAGTCCAACCCGACATGCACGTCCCACGACGCTGCATCACTTTCAAACTGTTAAACCTTGTGCAGCATTTCTCGCTTTCATAAGGAGGAAACGATACCCTCTCTTCTTCCAGCATCATAAATTTTCACAAGCGGTAGCTGCAGTGGGGGCAGATTTTGTTTTCTGAACAGTTGACACTTGCAAAATGCACACATATTGACAGTGATTAGAATCCACGAGGGCCGATGAATATTCAGCAGCACCTGTCTGCAGCTCAATGCACTGGCTGCATTCAGATGGAGAACCGCTACATTCTGTAAAATGAGGAACAACACGCATGTTTCAGGTTATTGGTTAGCATGCACTGAATGCTGATGTATATTTTTTTGTATATATGTTTGTTTTACATCTTGCCTACAGTACATGATGTGCTTCTGAACAAATGGCTTCTTCCTACCTGAGCAGCTTTTCAGGACATGTTAGTACAGAGTTTGTTTCACTGTTGATGATGCTCTTTCTCACCAGCTTAACCCAGCATCTTCACAAAATTTGTAGATTTTTTTTCTGGGTTTAATTTAAAATTTTCATACCAAACCTTGTTTTACATCTACTAATTTGAATAGATGAACGTGGAATCCTCAGGTGAGCAGAGAAAGGACTGAAGGAGGAACCAGAGTTACACTATTCTCCTCCTGATATGCATCACTATATTTATACTGATGTTTAGCTAGACCAGCAAAATGGAGTTTGATTAAAGGAGACAAACAGTGAATGCACTCTTAGTATTGAAAACTAAATATTAATCCTAGCTGATTGAAAACTGCAAAATCTCTGTATAATTTAATCCCAGACTCTTTTCTTTTACACGTGTAGAAACGTGTTTACAAGAGAAAACTGGCATGATAATGTGAAAACACCAAACTAAAGGATGTCAGAGAGGAATCCTCACACTGAGCTCCTCCATCGTCTGCAGTCGGCCAGTTTAATAATCCAGTTAGAGACGGCACAGTTTGTCCAAATGTGCTGCCCCTCCAGGGGCCTCACAGTCCTCCAGTAGCAGCTCTGGTGCCAACAGCAATATCAACCTTCTGTGTGATGAATTCATTCACAGCACAAATATTACACAGGCAGAAATTTAGTTATTTCAGACAAAGGTGAATGTTAAAATGAGAGTTTTTTTCCTTCACAGAGTCTGTATTAAGGCTCACCAACTCATGTGGCGAGTATCCGGTTGCTTAAATGAGGCAGATTTGTTCGTTTTTCACTGTTTACTTGTTGCCCACACAACTGACAAATCAATGAGGTAAATATTTCATTTTCTTTGGCTGCAGTTTTGCTGACTTTTCCTGCTGAGAGCTGCTGGTAACGAAACAAGAGCCGCACTGTGTGTGGTTATAAAACCAGGCCGGGGCTCCTGGAGGTCCAACCTACAACAGCTGTTTCCACATTTCAACAGCAGACTGAGGATTCCTCTGCAACGAACCTGTTCACATGCAATATTAAGCAGGATGGGGGTCAACAAGGGATGAGGTGTCAAACATTTGACTACTATTCTACATTCTCCTGACATGGAGGTCACGACACGGTGAGGATGGAGGATGATGCTCCGCACTTCGCTTCTGCACTGTTGGTATTGATGCCACATTAATATGCAACACAGACACTGGCAGGAAACAACCAGTAGCAGAAAAACTAGAGGATGGGAGTGGAGATATGATATAACTATTGGTTATTCTGATTGTTAATCGAATAAAAAATGGCTTACTATGCAGGATTTTCTGTTTTTGCGTGTTTTTATGCTTCAATTTGGGTCTTGACTGCTTAAAAAAACGCATAAAAAAAGACACTTAGACATTTTTTGGAAATATGTTTATGTTTTTATGTGTCTCAAAAACGTCCCAAATGTTAAGTTGCAAACCGTTACTTAGCAACCCCAGAAGAGTTCTGCCACGTTACCTAGCAACCCAAGCTGAGCTCCAGAACGATTGGTCAGCTGGCTTTGCGCTGTACAATGGCTGCTGAAAAAAGACAAGTGTTTAATTGTTGACTTACTTTCCAGAAAACACTTGCTGTGATTGTGCAGGAGGCTCCACTTCTGCTTCTCAAAGATGTACAGTTGTATAATTGTGAATCTGTTTGTAAAATCTCTTTATCTAAGAATGATTTTGTGCAAAAAAAAATCTAGCAATAGCAAAAACATTGTACAAAAAAGAAGCTGTGATTTATTTTATTTAATACGGTACATTAAGTTTATTATGTTTCAAATATTTATTTATTCAAATACAAAATAATATTATGGTTGTCATTTATCCTCCTGCTGCAGTTATTGTGGATTAGCCTCTAAAAATAAAGAGCAGTGACAGAATATTGTGTTTATTCTAGGAGTCAATTTCTGAATAAAACAGAAGCGTGACAGTAAATACATCATCTTTTATTTCATTATTGCAAAAAGACTCAATTTACATGCAGCTTTTTTGATTATAAAGTCATGTTTTGCTATAATTTAGTAAAACGATTAATTTACTATAATTTACCATAATGTGCCAAATTAAATGTCAGCAGCTTGTTGAAACCTTGTGATGGTTTCCGACACAAAAACCCCGAGCTGGAAGTAAACATGACCCCTGGTCTCCAAGGTCACCTGGTCAGGTCACAGTCTGTTGACACAGCCAGTCACCCGAACTCTGTACGCCACATCATATTCACCTTTTCCTTTCACACACTCCTGCCATATTTTACATGTCTATAAGAAGTCATTTCCAGGTAAATATGAGGCATTTGGGGTTTTTAGAAAGGTGACAGGATGTTCTCGGAGAGGAAATGGTCTTTCGTTTCTGATGCTTCTGTCTTTCAGAGTAAATTGAACAAGAACATTGCAGTCAATCTGGAAATGTGCCTTTATTTAGTCGCAGGTATTCTTTGTCTTTTCCCAACTGAAGTTTGAGCTCCTGTCATGCCGGCACACCAATTAACCTTTCATCCTTTTGTTTAACGCGAAGGCAGACCGTCTGCTTTTCCGTCTGTATTCAAACGTGGGACATTTTCGATCCAGGCAAATTTTTTCAGGTTCGTTGTGTCACTTTATGGTAGGACACGTTTTAACTGCTGGATGAAACGTTTTACATTTTAAAATATCATCTGGATTTAAAGTGTGACCTGAATCAAAATGTGTCAGAGTATCTTTGGTCACTTTTATTTGTGCAGCTGCATGACCTGCATGACCCCCTGCAGTTTGTGACAAACAGGCCAGAGATGATAATGTCAACCTGAACAGCTGAAATGATTAATCAGATTAATTTATCATTGAAATAATGAAATCATTTAGTAATCTATTAATATGTTGTTGTTCTTTCTTTGAAGAACAAGCAGTAATTAATCCAAAACTCTACAAATATACAATGCTTTTAAAAAATCTCCTACTAAGCAGCTTTTGCTAAACAATTACAATTCAATTATTTAAAAAATAATCAACAGTCTCACACTGTATTGATATCAAATCAAGCAGGAAATACTGAACTTTTTTGCATGTTTTAGCTGTAGATGAATTATTTGCTATAAATGAAATAAAAAAAGTTATTGCATTGTTGGAAATAAATTAAAAAAAAATATTAGGCCTATTATTAATTTGTACTTTTTTATGTGTTTCTAATATTGTAATGAGTTTAAGTGGTTTAAATGAAAAATTTGCAGAAGGTTGCAAATTTTAAAATAACAAACAGATTCATTAATTACAAACAATCGAATAACAGTTGGTATGAATGTTGCCTCTCAGCAAGAAGGCTGCAGGTTCGAATCCCAGCCTGAGGCGCTTGGAGTCGCCATGTTAGTTGGTTTCTCTAAATTGCAGCTGGATGTTGGATTTTCCAGAAATCCACCTGCACAGTTTTTGATCCGATGTAAATTTTTTCCTCCACATTTTACATCAAACTTACCAGTAAATGCTTGTTTTTCAGCATAATTTTGAGACAGGACAAAAATGTAGTAACATTGAACATATTTAAGAATGCTGCTGTGGAGAAGTTCATTTAATTAGAGAATCTGTTTCCACTGAAAGGTATTTTCTGCTAATTTAACCCCAACTTGACCATTGAGAGGATCGTCTTTCCTCCGACAAATGTTTCACTGAAGCAGAAAAACTCCTCCGTGGCTTAAAAGCTAAATGAATCCTAATTATTGTGAATAAAAAAAGTGAATATTTGGTCCCTTTTCCATGGCTGAAGTGTTTGCAGTAGCTAATGAGCTCGGTGTGGCATCACTCAGGGTTATAGCCGGCAGCTCCGCGGCTTAATGTGTCACAGTTTCAGTCTGTCTTACTGAACTTTCACAAACTTCTGCTGAAACTGTGGTAATGTCAGTAATGATCTCCGAGTAAACTCAGCTAAAATAGCACAGTGACCTCATTATTGTTTCCATAGTTACAGAATGGCAGCTTTACTCTTCCTATCTATAGCTGCATTTCACTTCACACGGGGAAAAAACGTGCGTTTTGACAGCTGATGGAGCCAAACAAGTAAAGCGCCGCGGTTCGGATTCAGCTCTGCGGAAAAGCGCAAATTCCCAAACGGTGATCAAATCCTGCAGCCGCTGCTGCGACAAATTGAGTATCGGATGTAAATGACTGCGTAGAGCTTTTTGATTAGAGCTCACCCCGGTGTTTGGTGTCTTGTTTGTCGGGTGTTATCAGTGTAATATGAGTCAAATTGCACAAATAATATCAACTCCACATCCTGTAACAGCTTCAGTACAACCCGCCCACCTATTGGAGTCTGTGCGCCAGGGAGAGAATCACGGTTTAAACCGAACCAGCTGGTTCCGTCAGGCAGCCGTCCAACACACGGATCTATATTTACAAGCTTATATCGCTGTACATGAGTTAACTAAAACAAAATTAAGCCCAAGTAATAATAATAGCAGCGTCTCCCGGGCCTGCAGGGCGGGTTTGGTGCAGGTGTGAAGGAAACCAGAGGAGACGGACGGCTGGATCTCATCCCGCCGCTCCACGTCTCGCCTGTTCCTGATTTGGTCTCAGGTGACTCAGCTGCACCAAAGGCAGAGGAGATTCACAGCTAGAGATGTGTCATCAAAACTTTGACAGATTAGTGCCAAGAATAAAAAAACCGGTTGCTTCTTTCCTGTTTTTTCCTGTTTTTTCACAGCCTTAGTATTTTATTTTATTTGATCACAGCCTTACTTGTGCATTTAGAGCCTCTTTTGCTCCTGACTCAGCCAGATGCTCGATGTTGCTACCAGCAGGCATAGTTGTGCTCTCATTTAACCTCAACATTTTTATATTTGTAAGGCAGTCGTATCGGTTTCTGGTTCATAGCAAAGGTGTGGGATCAGACCGAGTTCAGGCCTGTGAGCAGGTGAGGAAAATGTTACAGCAGCAAACCAGAGAGAGAGAGATATTCTATATCTCTTAACACAAACCGAGGCTCAGTTTCCATTACAAATGTGTGCAAAACTACTGTAAAAAAACACACAAGTGAACATGTTTAACACAATAAGTAAAAAAATCAACAAGCTCTCATTGTATTCAAACTACTTCCTGTCGTCTTCTTCGTCTTTTCCGCCAGTAGTAACATCACAAAATAATATTACTATGAATGAAAAATGATGTTTCTCTTTGGAGATTTACCAGAAACGGTCAGTCAGACTGAGTCCATGTTAAAAAGTTATTTTCTAGAAATAAATAGCAAAATCCACAACACTCTTTGTCTTGTTAGTCGACCACAAAGACATGTTGGCTCATAATTCAGGCGGAGGACGAGATTAACCCACCAAAAAATGAAGCGCAAATACTCTTATATATGTTTACTTTGGGTTTCTAATTGGAGTGACAGTTTATGATCTATCAAGCTGTTCAGGAAGCAGAAAGCATCGCTATAACAACCAACACGCCATCTAAAGTACCTGAAATGTTCAACTGCAAACCATGCAGAGTTGAAGCTCCATCATTACAATCAATAATGTGCAGAATGAAGATCTTTTAACTGCATAAATCTGATCATATTTCTCAATCCAAGCATTTATTGAACTGGTAAATCACTGGTTGTCATTGTTTTAACTGTTGCTAGGTTATGCCTTTCAACATTAGCAGTCAGGTCGCTGCCCACTGAAGGATTAAAACACAGTGAAGTAATGAGACGGAGTCATTTGCTACTGTTTCTGAACTAAAATGAATAAACAAATAATAGTTCTAACATCTACCTTTATGTTTAACTGCTGTAAATCTCTTTCACTGACTGGTTGGTCAGCATTTCCAGGGGTCGCAGGTAAAAAGTACGTTAACCTTTTTGCATTTTAATAACCTGTATGAAGTTCATGTTGTCAAAGCAGAGACAGATGAATCAAAATATAAAAACAGGCTTTAAAGAATTGTCTGAAATAAAAAAATTAAAGCCAAGTTAGTTTTCAAGTTCAAATCTTGTGTTACTTAGTCAAACAGTTTTATAAAATGTCAGATTTCATCCAGTTTTTCTCTGAGTTCTGAGTTAAAAACAGCCTGAAACTTTAACAGAAGTCCCTTTGAGAAGATATTTTAAAGGTAATTGGATCTACCATCTGTTTGCTGATGTAGGCATGAAGGAGGGAGCAACTATTTAACACCACATTATGCAGAAGTGTCAGGTAATGTGTTAAATTTAACAGGCGGCGCCATGGAAACGATGCTACGGTCACCAGAGGAAACATTTTTAAGCTCAAATTGAAATGCAGAAATCTCCACCCACCAGATGAAATTTAAAAAATGTTTCAAAAGTGTGTAAATAATTCAATTATTTTACACTTCAGCTGTCCGACACATTTGTCGCCGTTGCTACTTTTTAGTGGTTTATAATTATATTGTTTTAAATGTGACATTTTGTTTTTATGACTCGGTTGCAGCTGTAAAGTCATTTTGCTTTTACAGGTTCAAATAAAGTCCTAATCTTATCACTCAGTGATTGGATGTCTGACCTTTGGTGGCGTCGTCACCTCCTCCTTATAAGTAACTGTTTAACACAACATAGGAACTTTAAAGCAATAATTCCTTAACATTGTAAAAAAAAATACAGATTAAAATAATCTGTCTTGTTATAAATGAAATAATCTACCAGTGGAATAAGTACTTTTTAATCAATATTGAGGAATTATTGACTTAAAACAATCTGAAACATTACTTATAAATTATTATTCTTAAAACAGGAGAAAACTAATATATTTACATTTAACTAGACAAATAATACTTGGTAAGATTTTGTGTTTTTGCAGTGTAAATTCAAGCACTTTAACATTTATATATTTAGATGATGCAGGTCTCCAGACGGGCCTTTAACTTCATGAAGTAACCAACAGAACCAGCCTTCTTTCTCAGGTTATTTATTTTGAAATCAGCCTATATGTAAAAAATAAAGTGTGCAGTAAGTGAAAACGTTCAGACGTCTGGATATTTATATCTGTCTTTATTCTGTAAATCTGCCTGGTTCTGTTAGAGCCGTTGAGTTTTGCGTTCATCGCTTTGGGTTTTAAACAAGAACAAATTCATCAAAAATCCTCATCAGTTTCTGTTTTTCTTCTAGATCGTTTAAAGGGATTTCTTGTCTTCCCAGCAGGGAATCCACTTTGTTTATTTTTGCTTCCAGTTTGTCTCTCTCCTTAAAAACCAGGCAACTTTATAAAACAGGACGAATATATGAAAAAATATGTTTTTACCATAATTTTTGCATTTTGACTGGAAGTCAGCAGTGTCCACAAAAGGGAAACAAACATTACACCACAGCTATTGTAAATTGGACATTTGCAATTTGACAGTTCTGTTCTTTCAGCATTTTTCAACAACAAAGAAAATACTTTTTCTTTATTTTTATTTTAGTTTCATCAAGCCGGAGGAACGCAGAGCAGTTTTTTCTTCCCACAGTAAACAAATCTTATCACAACAGCTTCTGAGGAGTTTCCTTCTGGCACCAGCGCTTGAGGCAGACACTCGCAGCTTTATTCTATTTGTTGTGTCATGATATACTGTCCAAAATACCTCATTAGCAAAAGTAGCGGATGATAAATGAGAGTTAAAAAAGTTTACTACCAGGCAGAGCAAAGCAGAAATCTATCTTTGAGGGCCAACTCTGTGAGAAGAGCAACAAAGAAAGTGGATTCCTTTCGCCTTTACCGACAGAAAACACCTGAAAAATCAGCAGCTGCCGTCAAAAGAAACAAAGCAAAGCTGATTATAAACCGGACCACATGGAAACTATTCAACTTTGTCAACTTTTTCCCATCTATCCGTTATCTTTATCTCTTCTCACCTCGTCTCTACGGCTACGGCTCAAGCAAATGCGACACAAATCTGTCATGTATCCACTGCAGTCTGAACGACCCAATTCAGATCTTTTCATCCTCCAAATACGTCCGATCTGATGACTCATTTTATCTGACTTTTACGTCATTATTCTGCACCAAAAGAACCAGATTCTGTCAATCAGGACATAAACAATGGCTGAAAATAATAATTATGACATTATGAAGGAAGTTTGTGTTGGCACTGCAAAAATTGTTATTGGTTGAACTGGTACTTTTTCATAAATATTACGAAATAAGTGACTCAAAACAAGCTAAAAGTTACTTGAAAATAAAGATATTTGCACTCAAAACGAGACCAAAAAACTTTGTATGATTTTGTGTCTTTGCAGTTCTTTATGTAAAATGTTTAAATAAAGTTTGTGACAATGTAAAGAGTAACATGATGGGCTGGTTGGCCAATCAGAGAGGGAGAAGCCATGACTCAGAAAGCAGCAATAAAAACTGAAACGACTTTAATTTTGTTCAGTTCTTTGGTCTGATGAAATTAAACATCTAAATTTATGAGCATAAAAATATTGTTACATTTGGAGGAGCAAAGTGGAAGCTTGAAAACCAAAAAAACAAAACCTGACTCTGAAGTACGGAAGTGGAAGTATCATGCAGCGAGACTCCAGACCTCATAGTCCAGCAGTTAAAAGGCAATTTCACCAAATCCTTTTTCTCTGCTTTAATTAAATAGAAATTATTTTATAATCCTTACTGATTGATTGAAAAACACAATTATTACTCTTTTGATGTGAAGTATGTAAATATTCGTCTTTTGTGTCAGAGCTGTGAGCTTTATCCAGGTCAGGTTTTAATCCAGATCAGGTTTTTATCCAGGTCAGGTTTTAATCCAGATCAGATTTTAATCCAGGTCAGGTTTTTATCCAGGTCAGGTTTTAATCCAGATCATATTTTAATCCAGGTCAGGTTTTAATCCAGATCAGATTTTAATCCAGGTCAGGTTTTAATCCAGATCAGATTTTAATCCAGGTCAGGTTTCAATCCAGGTGAGATTGCAATCAAGGTCAGATTTTTATAAAGATCAGGTTTTAATCCAGGTCAGGTTTTAATCCAGATCAGATTTTAATCCAGGTCAGGTTTCAATCCAGGTCAGATTGCAATCCAGGTCAGATTTTTATAAAGATCAGGTTTTAATCCAGGTCAGATTTTAATCTAGTTCAGATTTTAATCCAGTTCAGATTTTAATCCAGATCAGGTTTTTATCCAGATCAGGTTTTAATTCAGATCAGGTTTTAATCCAGGTCAGATTTTAATCCGAATCAGGTTTTAATCCAGGTCTTATTTTAATCCTGATCAGGTTTTAATCCAGGTCAAGTTTTAATCCAGATCAGGTTTTAATCCAGGTCAGGTTTCAATCCAGGTCAGATTGCAATCCAGGTCAGATTTTTATCCAGATCAGGTTTTAATCCAGGTCAGATTTTAATCTAGTTCAGATTTTAATCCAGTTCAGATTTTAATCCAGGTCTGATTTTAATCCAGATCAGGTTTTTATCCAGATCAGGTTTTAATTCAGATCAGGTTTTTATCCAGATCAGGTTTTAATTCAGATCAGGCTTTAATCCAGGTCAGGTTTTTATCCAGATCAGG
>CAEGAF010135608.1:0-12541 GCA_903067075.1 Micropoecilia bifurca | reverse complement strand
TTTACCTTTAATAACATAAAGTTACCTAATTTTTAAAGTGCAATCAGTAATACTTTAATAACAAATTTATATCAGTAGTAGGATTTTTCTATTTTTTCTTTTTTTCAGATTTGATTTTCAGCATGTTATTGCATCAGTTTTGCCATAGTTACAACCACACGTCTTTTGTGGTGCGCTTCTGCAACCTTTGTACATCTAGTCTTTGCAACATAGCTCAGTCAGATTGGATGGAAAGTGCTTGAGCTGTAATTTTCAAGTCTCGAAAAAAATTATCGATTGGATCTAGAGTTTATCTGGGTTGTTCTCATAGACTAAAAGGTTTTGGTTTAAGACGTTTAATTGCTGCTTTGGCTGTAGGGTTTGTTCTTCTGGTAGCAGGTGAAACTCTGACCTACTCTGTCTCCTGCAGCCTATTACAGCTGTTCTTCTTGTATTGTCCTACCCAGTGTCTTCTTTCTGACTTAATATTTTTCACACTATATTTCATTACATGCACTCTTAGTAGCATTGGTGGGAAAACATTGGTGTAATATTGGCATACTTGATTACATAAATCTGTCCAGGAACTGCAGGTGGACATTAGCATTTTTTGTGCTATAACCTGATACCATCCATCTCTTCTTTTAAAAGGTATAATTATAAAGGAAATGATGTATATTGGATTTTTTTTTGCAAAGAAATAAAAAGTATAAACAGGGTGGAGTATTGACTATGCAAGGCTAAAGGAGGCTAATCGTTTTGAACAGGTAAAAGATAATCTTACGACTTTAAACATTCAAATTGCACGTAACCAGGGCTATATCTTTAGCATCATGTTATAGCTAATATAAAAATGTAACAATTTTATTTATTATATTTTTTACATGTCACATATGTTTTTCTCAGTCTTCTGCAGTCATAGGTTGAGTTCTTTTTTTAATGAAGTACATTACAGCATATTTTTTTATTTGACAAAGTGCATCATTCATTCCTTCTGGATCTGTTTTCAGGTATGTTAAAGGTTATCCTCCCAACTCGCCGTACATTGGGAGCTCGCCCACCTTATGCCATCTGTTGGCTGAAAAAGCTCCATTTTGCTGCCTACGACTAGACCAGGTGGGCAGTCGCTTTTCCTTCAACTTAGTCACTCAATTACAGGCTGCCTCAATCATTCTTTCTCGTCTCGCTCTCTCTGTCCTTCACATCATAAAAAGCATACCTAAAATGCCGCTCTGTGCTCCTCTCCTTTTGCAGGGCTGCATGCACAACAGCTTTGAGGACGCAAAGGCTTACGGCTTCAAGAACAAGCTCATCATTGTGTCGGCTGAGACGGCGGGGAACGGTCTCTATAACTTCATAGTGCCTCTCAGAGCTTATTACAGACCCAGGAAAGAGCTGAACCCCATTGTCTTGCTGCTAGATAACCCGTGAGTTCTTAGCACGCGCGTACCCTGGCACATTGTTCCTCCGCTTTTTCGCTTCACTCAGACTTCCTCCGTGTCACGCTGGGAAAGATTATGAGCGCTGAAAGGCGCGCGTCAGCAAGCACTTAGGACAAGGCTGTGGAGGTGGGACTCCATTGTTAATTCTGATGTTAGATTACCGGTGTTACTCTGTATTTTTAGTGACAAAGAAAAATAAAAATCCCCCATATCTCCAGACAGTAACCATGGAAACTTGCTCTGCCTTGAACTTGGGTAATATATATTGCCACAAGGGGAGAAAATGATTTCTTTTGAGAGCTCTAACTTCCATCAAGAGCCTTGATGTGTCGCCTTTTCAGCCCCCACATGCCGGCTGAAAGAACTCTCATAGAAGCGCACACACATAACAATAAATGTTCCCCGCGTGCTGCTGGTTTCGGTGCCACCCTCCCCGTCCACCCGTCCAACCCCCCCACCCCTCTCTCTCTCCATCAGCGTTGCACTCACAAATGCAAACACCCACGCATTTGGAATTCAATCACTTACAACAGCCTTGGGTCTCGTGTCAGCAGGATTGGGAACATGCAAAAAGTAATGCAATGTCAACGGAGGTGGAGGGGGGCAGACACTAATAAAGTGTCTGAATCTCTCTCTGAGTGCGTTCGGCACCAGATGGACTCGTCCCTCTGCCTGAAGACACTCTGACCAATGAGATAACTACTCCACAGAGGCTCCCAAGAGTCTGGGGCAGGCTGTTGGAAATGATCGCTTCAGAAATAGACTCATTTCTGAAGCAGCTTTGAAAGGATAGATTCACTTGGTGCATATCATATTATGTCAATAATTCCTTAATTTGTGATCATATAAAGTACAAGTTCCCTTGACAGTTTTTTTTTCACTTACACCAAGATATCTTTCCCTTGTTGTCTTGATTTCAAGACTTTAAAAGTCTTGAAATCCAATCAACCCAGTACTTTTTTAAAATCAATATTATTGAGTTATTAACTCAAAACAAGCTCCTATATCTTACTTTAAGTTAATGGCAAGTTAGTCCACTAGAATTCTTACCAAAGGATTTCTGCAAAATGTTGCTCATTACTTCACTGACGTTTTGCTTGCATTTTTTATGTATTATGTTGGATATTCGCCTGTAACTTTAAATTGCATTTATTTAATTCAGTACCTATTTTGGCTGTGGTCCAGTCATTGAACAAATCCAAACCCCTTAAACCACAAATGTCAAGCTCATTTTCATTTTGGGCCACATCGAAATCGTGAACGTTCTCAAAGAGCCGTTTGCGCATGAATGTATTGATAAAGTCCATTAACAAATTGTTAAAATATTAATAGATAGCGATCTCTGCATTTGATGAGTTCTTTTAAACTAAATAATATCAAACCTCTTTTCAAATTAATGTCATTTGGCACTAGAAAAATAAAAACTGATTTGATTCGATGGATAAAATGTCATTTAAGCACACAACTCTTTTTTTCAAAAGTTCTTTTGAAAATGCAATCGTACACAAAGTCCTAACCAAAGAGCTTTGCAGTCCATGCACAAAATAGACAGTACATCGCCAACAACAAGCTGAGTTTTGCATTATACTGCAACAGATATGGTAAGATTTACTTTCTAAAAGCTGAAAACAAAGCAGCTGACTGCTGGAGACACAAACTGCACAGATCAGCAGCAGGGACAAACAGAGGAAACAAAGGACAAATCCTTTTGTGAGAAATTGCTTTATTGTCTTCTCCGAGGCTTTTTCTGTCTTAACATACTAAATATATGCTCCACTGATTGTATAGCAAACTCAAAGTTTTGTCTTTTGTTTGAAAAATGTCAAGAGCAAACAAAACGCTGTTGAGTTTCATCAGGATTTTTCTTCCCACAGTCCTGATAATCACTTCCTGGAGGCCATTTGTTGTTTCCCAATGGTGTACTACATGGGTGGGTCCATAGACAAGTAAGGCCATCGCATAGTCTTTGGTTTTTTTTATTAAAAATGTTTTAAATTATTTAAAGAACATACCTACTTTTATTTTTTCATATGTTTTGTTGTCACATGATCTTTTTGTGTGTGTTGCAGTCTGGACAGTCTGCTCCAGTGTGGTATCATCTATGCTGATAACTTAGTTGTGGTCGATAAAGAGAGTACGATGAGCGCAGAGGAAGACTACATGGCAGATGCCAAAACTATTGTCAATGTACAAACAATGTTCAGGTAAATTAAATGTTTTAGTTGACTCTGTTAAATTAATAGCTTTATTAAAATTCCAAGCAGAGGAATGTGAGTTCCTCTGCTTGGAGTTGATCTTGTAAATTGATCTTGTCCACTTAACCTTTTTTTTTGCCCAATTTTCCCCCCTTGCCAAAAAAACAACGTAGGTTGTTTCCAAGTCTCAGTATTATCACCGAGCTCACACATCCATCCAACATGAGGTTCATGCAGTTTAGAGCGAAGGACTGCTATTCGCTGGCTCTGTCCAAGCTGGAGAAGGTCAGTCGAAACCCGGGGGACCAGAGTGGGGAACCGCTTGGTGAATTATGGGTAAATGACTTTCTGACCATTTCATGTTGCACAGAAAGAGAGAGACAAAGGCTCCAACTTGGCCTTCATGTTCCGCCTGCCCTTTGCTGCAGGCAGAGTGTTCAGCATCAGCATGTTGGACACCCTCCTCTATCAGGTTGGTAGGCATCCACAGCAAACCCCACAGCCTCAGGTGACTGTATTCAGCATCAGGTGTGTGAGCGTGTCTCACATCAGCAGAGAAACAGTCGCCTCTCTTACACAGTGCTGGCTTCAGAAGGCAGAGCTGCCCTCTTGTGCTCAGTCACTAAAGCGTCGCTCGTTCTCTTTCTTCTCTTTGTCCGTATGCTTTTTATTTTGTTAGATGTAATCAAGGTTGTAAAGTGATTTGAAGTGTTTTACATGTGCTAATTTTTCAGTCGTTCGTAAAGGACTACATGATTCTTATCGCTAGACTGCTCTTGGGACTGGACACCACCCCTGGATCAGGATTCCTCTGTGCTGTGAGTCACATACAATGATGAAAGTGGAGCACAAAGTTGGGCATAATTGTGAAGTGGAAGGAAAATGACACATGCCTTTATTTTGTTTGTTTTTACAATTTTATTTTACAAAAATACGTCTGTAAAGGTGGCCTGCATTTGTAATTAGCAGTCATTAGTTAATACCTGGGCAGTCGCTCTCTGCTGTCATTACACATACAGGAATTGTGTTGTGCTTTTTCTTTCAGTTTTTCATGTCAGGAGAAGCTGCCAGATTTTCTTTGCAGAATAGTTCGAGCTGAGTCAAATTGGGTGGAGAGTGTTTGTGAATCTCAATTTTGAAATATTACTACAGCTTCTGATAGGAACACATGAACTTGATGCTGCTGACAGGTGAAGCGACGTACCGTTTTCTCTCTGGAACGTTTTCTTGTACGCTTGCCCTGTGTGGTGCGTTCGTCTTTGCTGTGTTCCTTACAGGCTTGTGGCAAACTATAAACGGGACTTTTAGTTTTCTTTCCTCAATGGCTTTCTTCTTCTTGAACCTCTTCCATAAATTCCTTTACATTTGGATAATATTTAATCCATCTGTTCCTTTTTCTTCCACTCCACACATATGCAACACTTTGTGTGGCATTATTATCTTAGAATTTGCACATACAAAACTTTAACATACAGAATTTTGTGAGTGGGATAAGGTCATTGAACTTTTAATAATAATAATAATTTTGAAGAAGTCTTTGTGGAAGAGAAAATGGTTCAATTGACCAAACCGCTTTTCAAATCGACGCCCTTCTCTCTTATCTAGATGAAGATAAAAGAGGAAGATCTATGGATCGGCACCTACGGGAGACTGTTCCAAAAACTTTGCTCCTCCAGTGCTGAAATTCCCATCGGCATCTATCGCACAGAGTCTCACATTTTCACCACTTCAGAGGTGAGACTGAACATTAATGCATTAATGCTAACAGATTCTGGGATCACAAGGAAAACACAAACACTTCCGTCATGATTAAGTCCCAGGTGTCCATGAGCGTTGACGACTGCGAAGACACGAAAGACAGAGGGGAAGAGCCTCGCGGCAACGAGCAGTCGGATCACCCCCTGCTGAGGAAGAAGAGCATGCAGTGGGCGCGGCGTCTCAGTAAGAAGAGCGTGAGGTGGCAGGGGGGAAGCCGGGACTCGAGTAAAGACCACGCCCAGCGTCTCAACCTGTACCGACGCTCCGAGAGGGAAGAGCTGTCCGAGCTGGTCCGGAACCGCATGAGGCATCTGGGCCTCCCCACCTCAGGATACGGTAACTATGGACACTCCTCTGTCTGAACAACATTGCTGTGACTGTAACAAGTTAGTTGATTTGAATCATGTCTGCTCCCTATCCCTAAAATGAAGATGATCTGACAAATCTGACAGCCAGTGATGTCATGAACAGAGTCAACTTGGGATACTTACAAGGTAAAACATTTTCAAGTTATTTTAGGTACAGTTAAGAGCATCGGCCAGGTTTTAGACCGATTGTGTTCGTTTGTTTCAGACGAACAGAATGAAAACCAGAACACTTTGTCCTACGTCCTCATTAACCCATCACATGATACCAGGCTGGAGATCAACGACGTTGTGTAAGTAAAACGACTTCATGATCCACATGACCATTTTCCGTGTTTCGTGGACAACATGTGTAATTTTTGATGGCACCAATATGCAGATTCATATTCACTACAATGAGTTAAAAAAGTATTCAACTTAATTGAATCTTTTCGGATTTCGCCACATTGCGACCACAAAGTTCTATGTATACTCTTGGTATTGTATGTGACCAACTAATCACGATATGAAGGAGTTAGTTATACATGGTTTTAATTTTCTTTGCAAGCAGAAATCTGTAACGTTTGGTGTGTGATTTACCATCTTGCGTTGTTACCTTTTACTGGCCCATATTTAGCTTACCATCTCCCCATAAACTATAGCTTTAACATTTTTAAAATGTTATTCACGTAAAAATGTGAAAATCATGTCTTTTTGGTGGATTTCAAGAGAGATTTTCAGGTCTCTGTGCTTTTTCAGTAACCATTATGAAATTAAAGCACCTGAGGGAAATGTTTTTAGCGCTGACATTTTTGTTCCCTCACAGATACTTGATTCGTTCTGACCCTCTGGCTCACGTTCCTGAGGTGCCTCCTGTCCACAGCAGCAGCCTGAAAGAGAGACACAAGTCCAGCATAGACACCAAAGAGGACACCCCGCTCTGACGCAGCGCTGGCCTTTAACTGGACCGTCACCCCCACCCCACTCCCTCTCAGTTGGGATTTAGCTCCCTGAGTGCTGAAGCCCACAAATGTATAATGTGAGTGCCTACTGTCTGTCTGATCACATTGGATATCATGTTTGCCATTTTCATCATCTTCCTGCAAATGCTGTACATATGAACACTGCATCGCTCTCTTTTCAGCTCTTTGAATATGCAGGGATTTCATGGAGGCTTATCCTACTTGCTGTTGTGTTTGGTTAGAATTAAAATGAACTACTTGGATTTGTATCTTCACTTTAACCTAACACTTCTAAGTTAATTCAACTTCAATCTGGTTTTCATATATTTAGTAATGAGTTTAGAGGCTTTATCCCACTTTTTAAGCCTCTTTGCCGTTGTTGGAAACAAGGAGTACAACAGACAGATGATTACATTTTCAGGTTTCACACATCTGAACGTTTACAACTCTGCTAAAATCATGCAGCTACAATCACAAAGCCCCAAGTGACTTAAGCTAAATGTGTGCATTAAAGCTTTCAGATGCATATTTTATAGATAAATCCTTGAGGTATCCATTAGTGCCACTAAGATCTATGTCAGAGGTTCATGTACAAAATTATTCAATTCAGCTCTATAAACTGGTTGTGTTAACGTTCAGCATCCTATCATAGAGGTTTGTTTTAATTTTTTGGGCTATGCTTGGATATGGACTGGTTGTTGGGGTCAAAGTATGCCAAAGATTTAGAAAGTTACAGTTCCTATAGAGCCAGAAAGACTAGAGATTTGTATGGAGACTCCAGACGTATGGAGTCTGCGGTGTGGAAAAGTTCTTTTAAGTTAAGGTTTAATTTATTTAAGTCAAAGGTGAAAAATATCAAAATAAAAGTGATATCAAACTTCTTTGACAGCTGGCAATGAGTTATTTCCGTCGCTATTGAGGGATTTCATCCCGCTCTTCTTTGCAGAATTGTTTTAATTCTGCCTCAACAGTCAGAAACTAATCATTTTATCCTTCCAGATTTGATGGTAGACAACAGAGCACATGGTTTATCAATTGTGGCAAGATGCTGAGGTCGTCCATCTGTCTGTGCAATGAAATGCTAGTCAGCTAGCTGAATGAAGCTTCCTACTTTTCCCCCCCACCTTTCAAGAGAGAAAAATCCACCGAGAAGTCCTACAAATGGCATGTTAAGCAGCTGGATACGTGAGCAGCTAGGCTAACTGATTAGCCACCTAATTTCAAATTGCTGAGCAAAACTGGGGAGAAAAAGGTAAAAAGTAGTAAAAAGCTATATCATTCAGCACCATTAGCACTTAAAAACTTTCATTAACCTAACCTATCAAAACTTTCCTGATGCCTTTGTACATATATAAAATTTATATATATGACTTACAACATTAATTTATCTATAACAACTTACATGTTATGTTGTTTTAGTCATATCAGTAACAGATTAGCATACAGTGAGAATCACATACCGGCCCATGCCTATTTGTACCACATCAGGAATCAGAGAACGTCGTGTTGCTCTATGAAGGCATTGTTTATTAATTTTTTGACTGTTTAGCACGGTGTGTACCTCTTCTGACGTTTTGCATTTAGGTCTGACTTTGTACCAATTTCAGTGTTTACTATATTTGTACTTGATCGCAGTTTTATGTGCACATTAAAGTGCTCTAAAATACATAAAATCGCTTTGAATTGTGTGTTCCTTTCTTTCAATGTAATTTTTGGACCCAGTCAAGGTGTGAACACTATTATAAATGATTTGTGAAGGGTGTTTGGTGACGTTAATATAAAAAGTAAAATTTCCTATAAATACAATCGTGTTGTTACGCAGACATGTCTGCATGCAAGCATCGGTTTTAAAGGTAACATCTGCCTTCATTCTGGAATTCTTTACATTTCAGGTTCACATATACTTATTTACTTTTGAGATTTGCATAGATAAACTGTGAACTACAGTTAAGTTTAGTGACTAGTCATTTTACCCTTCAGAGATTCTCTTTATTTAATGGAAATTGCTTTAACATCACTTCAACTTTGATCTAAAATGGACGCTTGAGGAAACAAGCTCTGAAATTCTGGTTTTATGAAAGGGCAGCAAGAAGAAAAAATTGTTAGACGAAAACTACATGATGCTTTCTTTGTGGTTTCATACAAGCAGGAGCAAAACATGTGGCAGAAGGTGCTTTGCTCAAATTAATTTCTCAGCAAGAGTGCTAGATGCAGAAGAAACGGAGCAACGCATGGCACCCTGAAAATATCATTGTCATGATACACAGTGGCGCCATCATCAGGCAAATACCAACACAGGTTAATCTTAGACAACCTGGCAAAAGACCTCAGGCTTGGGCAGACATTAAAAAATTAAAATCCATCCCATCTGTTAGAAAAAAAAAGAATATAAGGATGACTAGCAATTTCAGTGTATAGATATGTAAGGCTCATAAGACTCATAAGTCATTGCAGAAAAAGGTATTGACTCAGTGTGGCTAAATGAAAATGCTCAACAATTTGTTCTGATTTTTATTTGTAAAAGAAAAAAAAAAGAATAATTTTCCTTCCACCTCATATTATGCACTACTGTATGTTGGTCTTATATAATGGATGTATTATGACAACACAGGGACAGACTTAAAGGGTTATGAACAGTTTGTCAAGGCACTTTATGAACGACCAAAAACTTGTTTGTTCTTCACTGTGATTTGACTTCTCCCTTCTATCTGCTGTTTTGATTGTGCCACTTGTACATTATGGAAGCGATATATCCCTCACAAACACAACCATTACTACCATTACATGTAATTAAGATTGAATAGGTGTTACTAGACTCAGACTGAGAGATCTGTATTGGAAGAATAGAAACAATTTTTTTCAGTTTTTATAAGGAACTGATAAAATCTGGTCCAATTTTAGCAAGAAAAACGTACACAGTTGCACTTTATTATATATCCTCAAAATAAATAAACACAAAATATATAACTAAAATCAGACATAACATCTCTTTAATAAACTTTAAAATAGTGCCTAGGTTTCTTTTTTTTCTTTTTTTTTTCTTTAGTAAACAGAACTTGTACATAATGTACAGAAAATACTGTTCAAAAATGTACAAAATGCAGCAAACAAATATATCAAGTATAGTGCAGGTTTTTTTCCAAACAGTATACCAATACTGACAACTGGTCATTAGCAGGTAACGGCTGTGTCACGTAATAACATGTAATAACATATGAACAGCTTTGTGACATAACTTAGTTGTTTTGATTAATGAATTATTTAGTTAATGAATTATCACACACAAATGGCATAGCTTAATGCAGTGCAAAATATACTTCCTGTGTAGGATGTTTCCCTTACTGTGGAACCAATAGTCCCAGTTCTGTTCTCTTGTTTGACAACAGAAAACAGGTCCAAAATTAAAATAAAAATAAATAAATTAATAATTAAATTATTAATTAAATTAATAATTAAACTATTATTAATTTAGTTTAATTAAATTAAACTAAAGTAATTTTATTTAGTTTAATTAAACTAAATTTAATTGGTTTAATTTAACTAACACACTAAACACCGGCAAACACACTAAACTGGACGAATACTACCACCGTTTATCCCGTACATACACTCAAAGTACCTTCAAAGTTCCTTCTTTATAAAAGCAGATACAGTCTCACAGAATCTCAGTACATTTTTTTATTTTTTATTTTTTATGCAAAGCTGAGCCAGCAAACATTGACGACTTGCTTCGGTCCATCACAGCCTGCGCTAAGCTACACTTTGTGTCGGTGGCATGTTTGCTTCTGGAAGGAGATTCAGCGGGATAAGACTTAGTGACTTCGGGTTATGATGAAATTAAATTATTGAAGTGTGTGACATGCATAAGAACCGGGTAATAAAATGAGTACAGCGAGTTGGTGAGTTGGTACTCACACTGCCACAGACCATCTAGCTCTCTCTCTCTCTAAATCCCGTCAGTCTTCTCCAAGATGTTTGGGTCCTACCCAACTGTAGCTTATTAAACACAGACAGTAAAGTGTGCAAGTCCCACTCATTTTCTGCGAGCGCTCCCTGGTCTCTTGATCTGCCACAGTTGATTGTGGACGGTCAGAGCGTCCACGCTAACGGACACGGTCTTGGCGGGGATCACTGTGAACTGCTTACGGTCTGAGTTGTACTTGTACAGCTTGTCGATCATCTTTTGAGTGATGACGCGCGGCCCGATGCCAATGTACTTGACAATCACCTCGGTGTCTGGTGAGTATGTGTAAATGCCGCGGAACTGACACCCGCCGTCGCGGAAGAGGATGAACAGGTGGTTGGATTCACACTTTTCCAACTCCTGGGCAACACAAACAAGAGTTTCAGTTTGGGAACGCAACGAAATCCATGAAGACTGTAAAAGTTTTATGTGCGCAGCTTGGACTGATTCCAGAGGATTTCACTGACCTCAAGGGTGGCATTTTTCTGGACCTCGTTAACTTTTCCAGCCAGGCAGCAGTGGGCGATGGCATTGATGATGATTGGCTTATTGGATTTTGAGGTAGGCTCCTTGAAGAGTTTAGGACCTTTAAGAAACAAAATGTTATTTTATATATTTTTTAAAAGTTTGTACTTCTAAATGTCCTGAGACATTTGATATAAATGTAAACGTTTGTGTCGGTAGCTGATAAACTGGGACCAAAATATTGAGATACAGTGACTGCTGTTTTTGTAATGCTAGCTGTGCTAATTGGGCAAATTGCTAAGTAAAAATCCTAAAGTCAAATTACAACACTTGTAATCATTTTTGTAGTTTTTAAAATATTAGATGAATCCAATTTTCCAGTCACTTCTCTCTAACACAGCAGGTGACATAACCTCTAAAGCAGGAAGTCTACAGAAAATTGCTCTTCGTTCTCATTTTGTTCTATCAACTCATCAATAGGACACAAAACCTTCACTGAGAGTTCATTTAAATCTTCCATTCACTGTGACCTGATGTACCACCTAATGTCCAATAAACATGTAGGAGGGATATCGGATGGCGCTCATAGCAACCAAATCTCTCGCCAGTAGAATCACTGGTAATAAATAATTACTTTCCAGGAATCTTATGCGTCTTTTCTTTTACTTGTCAGTATAATCCTTCTGGATTTCTGCCTTTGTGCTCACCGTTGTACTCCACTGAAGTGATGGATGAGGCTATGGAGCCGTTCTCCCAGTCCCGATCCATGTTCCTGCTGGAAGCTCTGCTCAACATGGGGAACGAATCCACAGAGCAAACAGATGCAGCCCTTGTTGACACGCTAAACACAAGTCAATCGTATAAGCACAAGGATACGCAAGGTTCAGAATCTGATCAGTGAATTTTCAAGCACAAGTTCTCACCTGTTTGAGTCTGCCCCGCCAGAGATGACACTGTCTGCATCCATTGCGAGGGAAAGTGTTGATCCACGATGACTGAAGCTTAAGTCAGCTAAAAAGAGGGAGAGAAGGTAGCGTCAGTGTATTTTACAGTTCACATTTGATTGGCCCATTCTGAACCTAACGAACAGTTAGAACAAGTAGTCACTTTGATACAGCAGATGAGATGCACCAAAATATTATTCCTTAAAAGGTCTTGACAAAAAAATAGACAAAGAACAATGAGCACATATAGCATATATACATATATGAACATATAGTTTAATAGTGTGTTTTGTTTTGTTCATTTTTGCTTAACAAGCTGTACAGCAGGGCTGCTCAAACGTTTTGAGACCAAGATCTACTTTTTCTCTCACCAGCCGCCTGAGATCTACCTCACGACACAGACACAAAAATTGCAAATTAAACTCTATTGACTTATTTTATATGCGAATATGCATCAGTTATAGCAGAAATAATAAACAGAAAACTTC
>CAEGAF010135606.1:0-31845 GCA_903067075.1 Micropoecilia bifurca | reverse complement strand
CCACGCATGCACAGGGAGAACATGCAAACTCCATGCAGAAAGGCCGGGGCCGGGAATCGAACCCAGAACCTTCTTGTTGCAAGGCAACAGCTCTACCAACTGCGCCACTGTGCAGCCTATTTTTCTCTCTTTTTAACCAAAAACTGAATGGTTGAGCTTTGGTCTCAACTGTTCAGTTGAGACCAAAGCTCCAGACTGAAGATTTTTATAAATTTTTATAAATAAAATGTGAAGATAAAATGTGAAGATAAAATTAAACAAAATTATCTTTCAAAACAAAGGAATCTTTGTTTTGAAAGATAATTTTGTTTAATTTTATCTTCACATTTTATTTAATTTGTTGTTTTCTTTATTTATTTTGGATATTTCAAATTTCTTCCAGTTTCAGCATTTAAATGTTCATTAGGATTTAAAAGTTATTGAGCTTTGAGGATATGCTCTTGCATTTTTATGCCATTATTACTATTATACTACTTGAAAATGTTCTTTAAACAGCAATGTTATCATTTATCACAATAAATTTTAGGACAATTTATCGTCCGGAAAAATTTATTATTGAAATATGTAATGATAATAAGCCCATACCAGTACTTCCCCATGCTTTCTGAAACTTTTCTCCAATTTCAACATTTTTAGCTAAGTCTAAAGAAATTAGGGTTGTTTTAAGGCTTGTGTACAGGGCTGGATGCTGCAGCTGGGAGTCGGTGAATCTTCTGTTTCCTCTTTAGGTTTGGACGGTGACGGATGCCTGGCCAGAGACCTGTCTGAGTCCAGAACAATCGAGAGTAACCATCACTCTGGTTTTGCCAGGCCTCTGAGGAGTAAACATCTCGGTCCAGGTCAGAGAGGAGCCGCCGGGGAGCAGACTGTGAACAGAGGAGTCTGAGTTACAAACTGAACTGCTTTAAGAAGACTGAGACGCACAAATCATTAGCTTATCAATTTATCTCATATCAATTTAGTAGCCAGAAAAAGTTACTTAACGTATAAGATATAATTATAAGGGGAAAAACCATTCAACATCTATTCTGAGGTTCTGTTGTATAAATGTTGTGGCTCATTTATTTTGATAAGTGTCATTATGAAGCCCAGATTTCTGCTTTGTGAATTGTTGTACAGTATGTACACTATGTTTAGCTACAGAACGTTGTCTGTAATTGCACTGGATTTGTGATGGTCGGCTGAATAGGAAAGAGTTGACTATGCAGCAAAGGCAAAGGATGAAGATATGCACTTCAAAAACATGAAATATTTTTAGTCTAGTTTCTAGTGCAAATATATTTGTACACTTGAAATTAGACGGAACTAACTCACAAGTAACTTTTCAACTAGATACAGGAGCTTGTCTTAAGTCAATAGTTCCTTATAATGAATGAAAATTTACTCCTTCATTTGGCAGATTATTTCACTTATAACAAGACATTTTGCCCACGTTGTAAGTGAAATTATTACTAACTTGTTTTAAGTTAGTAATTAAGGAATTAAAAACTTAAAACAAGCTCCTATATCTTGCTGAAAAGTTACTTGTCAGTTAGTTTTGTCTTAAGTCTAGTAACTAAACTAAAAAGATGTGTTTTTACAGTGTCCATCAGTGAGGGTTAGGATTAGTGCCACAGACCCAAATGCAATGCCTGCAGTTAATAAAGTGAGACGCTATTTTAGCAAGAAGAAAAACAAGATGAATGGAGTTTATTTCTAGGAGAACTCGTCTGTTTCCTCTTGGTCTCACCTGTAGTATCTGGACTTGAGCTCCATGACTCCGGGTCCTTCCATTCGGAGATAAACGTTCTCGAGGTTGAAGGAGAAGGGGTTGGTAAACTGCACAGTGGCCATCATCTCTTCATTCACTCTGCCGCCGGCAGACACCTGAAGCGCAAAAAGAAAACGTGCAGAAGCCTCAGGAGGTAAACATGAAGGAGGTTTTCTTCGTAAGGAAGAAACTGTTTGGGGCCAATGGTAGCCCAAACCTGGAACCGTTGGGTGGCCGCTCCAACTGTCTCCGTCATTGTGTGCTTGACCCAAACATTTTACTCGCCTTGCACCCTGCTGATGGTGCTGCTACTCACTTCTGCCAGACTGCCAGGGCAGCTGTGGCTATATTCTTACCACCATCAGATTGTGAATGTAGTTTGAAGTGCTTTAGTGTCCTCTAGACTTGATAAAGTGCTATACAAGTACAGGCCATCATGAAGGACTCACGTTGGATCAGCCAAAGGAAATGTTCGTACCTCAACAGTGAGTTTGGGAGTGTGCAGGGTGACCACTTTCATGGCGGTCACGATACGACCGGTCTCTTTGATCTTCCCAGTGACTATGAAGTTAAGGTTGGCCTGTTCCACCAGGTGACTAAGATAGTCCCTCGACTCAATCGTCATCAACTCCTTCACACCTGCAAAAGTCACAGACGTTTCTGTTATGATTACCATTTAGGTAATCATGAAATTTAGGCAATGCCCTTTTGCACTTCAAGAGTTCTTTACCCAGAATGGAAAAAGACATGAATGAAAATTTCAGACAGCAGATTGCAGAAAACTGAATGCTTCTGAGGTAATTTTGGCTATTTGACAACTCTTCTTCTTGGCAGAATTAGTAATGCTCATCTAAATCCACTGGCTGTCTACCATGGATCTGAGTTCAGGGGTTATTTTCAAGAGAGTTGGGGTCAAAGCCATTCCAAGAGCTTAACTTTATCCATTTCAGTTCCAGTTTAAATGTCTATTTAAGATTTCTGCCATCTTAGAATGAGGTGTCCACGTTTCCACTGATGAGATGTTGATTTGAAGAGAAGCTGAATAAATTGGAGGTGATCCTCCCTTTTTATTCCACTCACTTTGGGCAAACACCAATATGTGCCACTATTTCTACTATTATTATTGATAATGTCCTAAATAGTGGCAAGCCAGCCAGGAGGTTACGTTGTGTTTTAACTCACTTTTTTACAAGACTTTATTACTTTCTACTTTGGTACATTTGGGATCCCATTATTCCACCTTACTATTTTGCTGGAAACATTTGCTACTATTTATAAATGCTAATAATTTATCTTATGAATTCCATCTAACACATGCAGGAAAAATTACTCTTGTGTCTTGTGTTGTTACACCCATTACACCCATTGTAGTTTAACCTTTGGAGTTCAGTGAGCAAAACCTAACTGGATGAACACAGATCCCATTATGTGTTAATCGTCCAATTAACACAACTAAATAACAGAAAATCATGCCCTTTTCCCTGCTTTTTTGACATGCCAACCTGCATGCGCCATGTTCTTGTTTTTTGTGCTGTATTGCATCATCAGTACAAAGAAATAGACGTATTTTTGCCTTCTTTGTTGCTCTTGAGTCTCCTCTCCTCTACTCACGCTTTTGGGCCGGAACGGTCACAGTGGGGGTTTTGAACAGGAACTCATTGCTGTAGACTCCAGTGTAATACACCACACTGCCGCTGACGTAGGCCTCCACCGTGCGCTTCTCCAAGCTCTGGTTTACGAACTCCACATTGAACTCGAAGTCGTCGCCGACACTGATCTCCAGGGTGGGCAGGACCACGTCCACATCCGCCTCAGGGGGGCTGGACTTCACCTGCTTGCAGCCAAACCCCTCTGCCTTTTCCAGGACCGTCCGCTCCTCTGAGCTTCCTGTGTTCATATTACAGCGTTTGATTTTAAGATTAAAGGGAGAAGGCAAAACAAAAATCAAAAGCCAAAGCTGATCCTTTTCATGGATTTCATTTAGAACCTCACATCTGACAAACAAATCTGACTTAGAAATCTGACAAAAGCGATGCCTCAACGAAGCTTTTACCGTTGCTGCTTTACTTTTCCTGTTTATTTTGAGTCATTATGCGTCAAGGTAAATGTATTTGTTCGTGCATTCTTGCGTTTCAGCTGTGATGGCTGGTTAATTTAAAACTATCCTCAGATTTGCCAGGAGTGAGGTCTGTGTGTTAAATCAGAAGCAGCAGCAGGGAAAAGCGGGTTCTGCTGCTTCGTTTAGCAGCAGCGCTTGTGTTCGATGTGGTCACTGACCTTCAGGAAACTTGTATTGATCGACGATGTCTCGACGGCCGTCGCTTCCTGCAGCCTTGGTCAAAACCATGCGACCCACGTGACTTTTGTTCACTTTAACCGGCTCCAGGGTTCCGTCTTTCTTCCGTGAGTAAAACACGACGTCGCTGTTGACCTGCGAGGAGGAAAGGACAGGAAAACAAATAACGGCCGAACCGGGTCTGACCCCTGCTGATCTGGCTGCTGGTCACAAAGTATGACAGGAGAAAGACGATGGAAATACTTCCCCTTTGGTAGTAATTTCACAGAAAGTAGTAGTGCTGAACGAACTAACCTCAGCAAACACAAAGGGCGCATCGAATGGGTAGCAAATCTGTCCGTGTTTTATGGCCAGGACGGATGCAGGTCCACATCTGTACATCCCTTGTAGCAGCAGGAAAGACAACAATCATCCATTATTGCAGTTTCATAAGAAAAACTAAGAAGGGGGCATCCATTGTTGGGGAGGTAAAGAATGCATATATCTGGAGGTGCTGTGGTGGTGTAGGGGTTAAGCACAACCCACTTATGGAGGCTTTGGACTTTGACATGGCTGTCACAGGCTTGATTTCAGGCCTGGTGATGTTTCTGCATGTCTTCCTACTTCTCTCATTACCCACTTTTCAGTCAATTCACTACCAAATAAAGGCCAGTAGAGCCAATAAAGCCTTTAAAAATAACTGGAGTTTAAAGATTTTCCTAAACTCAACTTATCTTCAAAGATTTAGTCAGATGAGATTAGGCCTAGTTCCAGTCAGCTTTTCATTCTGTAATCCAAATGTCTTCATTACGTCTTATAATTAATTAAAAGGAATTGGGGTTTACTTGTAATATATTATTCCACAGATAAGGTTGTTGATTAGACAGAGTCTCAAACCCATATCGCCCATTATGAACTGTTAAGCCCTTAAAAATGCAATTCATGTCAACAAGAAAGTTGGTTTTAGTTTTAACTCAGAAATCAAAGTTCACTTCCACCTCTCTCACATGCAACACGGGATACAAAAACAGCTGCTAAGCATTCTGGGAAATTGTTCCTCCTCCTGTTTTTTCTTTAAGTTTTTTTAAGTGCTAACCTAAAACGCTAGTTTGTTCAACTTTTGGAGGTTTGACCAAATCAACATAAAGTTAACACAACTTACTACTGAAAGTTTATCTTTCACAAACTTACACATGCAGGGTCAAAATCTAAAACTCACATGTTTTTGACTTAAAGAAGACAGTAGACACAACCAAATGTGGGTCAAATGTTTCACAGTGCTCAAAAACTTGGTATTCTCAACTGAATTAATTAAGACTAGTGAAATGTTCATTCTAAGAAACAGCTACTCTGACATCCGGTTGATCCAAAGTTATATTTTCAAGGCCAATAAAAGTGGAAGGGACTGCATGTCCACTTCTTATGGGGATTGTTTACCGTCGCTGGTTTCCTGTGGCGTCGCGTCCACAACCTGCCAGCCTCCAAAACCTGTAGGCAGGTCCGGTCTGGTCATGTAGCACTCGTTCCAGCAGTGATAGTTCCTGAGAAACACCAAAATGTTCAGAGTTACAGAAAGTGTGAAAAGGTCTCACAGTCTAACTTTGGAGCTCTTTTCCTCAGTCGCGTCTGTCATCGCTGGTTTTCTCTACATGAGTAACCACAGAGTGAAAAGTTCAGCTCAAATATGTCTCATCTTCAAGAACGGCACTCTGGAAACCAAACCATTTGAGATGAATACGAAGGCCTAATTATTATTACATTAAAAAAAGACAATAAAATAATGCGGTCTTGAATTTCTAATGAATGTGATTTGGAAACCCTGTAACATTGAGCCATTCTCAGTCTTTGGCAGCAATATTATTTCATAATTCAAGTGACCTTAGTAGCCCATTGGTATCAATTGTTGACAATAAATTAACTTTGACATGTTCCAGCACATGGATTCTCTCTTCCAACAGAAGAAAGGAAAGCAGAGGAGAATAATTCATAAGTTAAACACAGAGAACGGAGGCATGAAATAGAATATAGTGGATTGCAAATTTCTTCTCTTTTTGATTACTTTTCATATTTAAGTGTCTAAAATCACTAAACATGTTTTAATATCAAACATAATGTGAGTAAATACAAAGGGCAGTTTTGAAATTATTTGTATTAGAAAAGAACTAAACATAGTCACACACAGACCATACCTGCCAGACCTGTGTGTGACTCAATAAATGACAAACAGGACCTGAATGACAACACAAAGTGGGCTAGCAGATGCTAAACAGCAACACATCATGCCTCAATGAAAGGGAGCGTTTGGTACCAGACGGAGTCCTTGGTGCGGCTTCGATCGATTCTGCCGTTGTCGTCCAGAATTATGTCCATCTTCAGGTTTCCATCATTGTCGTGAGCTGAGTAGAAGTTGGTGACCACCCTGGACGGGATGCCCAGACAGCGCAGGACTGAAACACAGGAACATGGCCGAATCTTAACAAATATCAACGTCCTCCATCGCTTTTATTAACTTCTGATTTTAGCTTGGAAGGTGCCAAAATTTGGTGTAAATTCGCGTAAATTTCTAAAATGTGTCTTGTTTGAGATGATCGTAATTTTGACTGTTATGAAATCACTTATTAAATTAAAATGTCAAAGCAAAATTATATTTTATGTTTATATATATGTATAACCAATACAAACTGCTTTTCTCTCATTGTTCAGCAGCAGTTTCTGATGTTTTCCTATAGGACTTTGGTACTAATATGGTAATATGGTATTCATTCTTGTGGAGAGCTAATGAATAAAAAAGCAACTTTGGGTTGGACAGAGGTTAATTCTTGACCACTTTACACCAAGATCTCACAGGAATTGAAGACAGCGGCGTAGACCCAGCACTGAGCGTAGCATACGGGCATCTTGCTGTTGGAGTAGCTGAGCAGGATGTCGGTGCTGCCGGTCCAGGAAGTGGGCGCCACTCCGTAGGTGTAGTCGCCGCTCCAGTTCCCCACCAGCACGCCGTCATCATCACGTGAGTTCAACTAGGAAAGAAAACTGCCTGATTTTTTAACGTTTCAACAACATATTTGGGCTTACATCATTTTTTTATTGCTGCAACTAGAGACGACTTTTTTTAAAGAGCTCCTCACCATGGCAGAGGCCTTTCTGGTCACCTTTATGGGGTCTCCTCTGTTGGTGATTGGCATCTCAGACCGATCCATGATGTACAGGCAGGCATCTAGGACTCCAAAGTTGAACTATGAGGCAAAAAAGAAAAAATTAAACCACTGTAAAAATCAGAAAGTAGCTGAATATATTGTCTCTTACCTGTCCGTAGTTCCAGTTTCTCTCAGACACGTCATCATAAGCGCCGTGATAGATGATCCCCAACTCATTCATCACACACTCCTGCCTCTCTGCCTCATCATTCAGAAACACAGCATCGTCTACGAGAGGAAAACAAAAAGTCTCAGGAGAACACAAAATCACACCTGCAACGTTTCGTTCCACACAAACCTGCTGCCCAAGGATTGAAGAGGATGTACAAATCTCTGCTGTTGTCCTGCTTGGTTCTGCGAATGCCAAACGGAGTCTGCACCGCAACGTACATGTGGTATTTTCCCACGATGCAGTTGGCTGCTGGCGTGATGCCCATGGTGACCACGTTGTCATTGGTCTGTATGACGCGGCCCCCCCAGGAGCTCTGACGGGTCTTGGTGGGGTAAACAGGAATGTATGTCCCCTTGCTGTACTGAGGGTTGGCGCCTGAGATAAAGCAAGAAGCATCAGCAGGTTCCTGTTGCATGTGTAAAATACGCAGCTACTGGTATGATTACTAAACCAATTTTAAAGGTATTCAGAGAAATTCGTCTTCCATTGTTCAGGCAAAACCTCAAACTAAGAATCGTTTAGTCAGTGGGGAACATAAGGTTGAAATACATGGAGAGAACGATTGTTGAACAAGCTTGTCCTTCAGATCTATGATAAGTACTCAGCCCACTTTTCTGCTCTTTTCTCTTTAACTCACCCAAATGATTTTCAATTACATTTCAATACATTTCTTAAGGCTTGCTACATTTAGTCTTGAGGGAACTGTATTAGAATTCTCACTGAATTAGAAGTTTTTGAGGTTTTTTTGCCATTAATTTTTTAACCCCTTTCACTCAGTCTCTGAAAAGTCCGTACAGCAAAGATGCCTAGTTGGAAATGTCTCACCAATGACAAACTCCACAGCAAACTTGTCCTCATTGGGTTTGTAAGCGCGACTGAACGTGATCTTGATCTGGAACTCTTGACCCCGGCGGACGATGAGATTGTCGCAGTGGTACAGGCTGGTGTGGTGGATGGTCTTGTTGGTTTCGTCTCGCCTCCTCATCATGTCCACGTCCCAGATGTCCAAGAATTCTGGATGGAGAGAAACATGCAGAGCAGAAAGCAAGCAGCCTTAAAACCTGGAGTGAAGATACTGAGGAGCAACTAGAAAGAAAATAAAATTATGTAGCAAGGCTGTTTTTTTGCTGTACAACAGACTTTTGTTGGTGCAGCCTTAAAAGGTTTTTTTTCATGCTTCAAGGAAGCAAAAAAGTTTAGGAGAAGTTAAATATTGATTGGGAAAAAGAATCAGGTTAAATTTGCTTTAAAAATTCCAATGTTACTCTCCTACAAACGTTTCTTGAATGTGCTTTTAGCACATTCTCTAGTAAACATGCATTTAGGACCAATCAACCCTTCAAACCCACAAATATTCAACTGGCTCAGCAGTTTTTCTGGTAAATGTTCGTCACTGCTGTGAGGTTTCGTCCAAATGTTCACATGTGGTTGTTTGCAGGCGGTCAGATAAAACTCCAGTAAGTGTTTCAAAAACTTCTATCACATCTGGGCCCCACAGCAGGAAGTCTGCTCACTTTATCCAGTTTGCATGTCCTTCACCCATCAATCATGTCCAAAAATGAAGAAATTATCTGCCACTTCCAGGACAAAGAGACACACATTGTCCTCTAAAGCAAATGACTTTCATCAGTAAAATGACTTGAGAAAGCAGTCGTCTGAATCAAACCTTCCTCTCTCACATTTTAAGCCGAGCATGTTTATGTGTGTTCCTGACCTGTGTTGCCAATGGTTACGGCCCCTCACCTGTCAGAGGAGGGTATCCTCTCGGACCCGGTGCTACAAAGAACTCTAATTCTGGGATGGTGGCTGCCTCAAAGTTGTCGCTGTCTGTGGGGCCTGACGCTCGGCCCCGGTTGCCCACCTTGGGAGGACGTCCGGCGGGCGGAGCTGGAGCGGGGGAGGGGGTCGGGGTCGGGGCCAGGGCCGGGGTTGGGGTTGTAGCGCCCTGGTCAGACATTTTGACAATTTCTTGAAGCGCTGTATTCCTGAGAGAGAAGAAGAGGAGTGGATAAAGACCAGAATTAGCCACACTGAGTCCGCTCTGCTGATGACAGCATGTTATATGACTTATAACTTGCCGCTGCAATTAAATTTTAAAGCCCAGAGCTGGATTTATTGTGAAAGAGAGTACGAGGGAGAGCAGGGCTTAGCTTGTTGAAGCAAGCGGCGTAATAATCGCTCTTTCCAGTGGTTTTGATTTACATGTGGTCACCATGTGTGCTTGTGGTTTTGCTATAGTGGGGTTTTACAGTCACTGCTCTTCCCACGAGCTGCAGGAAAACACTGCTAGCGTTTAGCAACAAGTATTCAGTGTTTTTATGTGTGTGGTTAAAGCAGAGTACACACACTGCTGCTGAGCGTTCATTCAAGATTAAACAATTCAGAAAGAATTGTGAGCTTCAAGAAACAACTTACAGAATATCTCTTTAATTTTAATTTCATTTGAATTGATATGAGATTATATTTTGGGGTATTTCAGGAATTTGTGTGTACTTTTCATTTCTTCCCATAAAAGCTGTCATTGCTATGCATCAGTATTGGAGGTATATTTAGCAAAGTCCTATGCAACATCCTGCCATTATTATCTACATAAATGTATACAAAACCAGTATCAGAACTTTTTCAACTCCACTCAAAGGGATTTTAAAATGCTACTTTTCTAACTTCCTGCAGCACCTTCTTGCACCGTAGTGGAAGTACATATAGTTTTGTCCATGAGATTTGTTTTTGATTGAGCAGTACAAATTGTGAAATAAAAGAGCAGACTGTTTTCAAAATGTTCGATAAATAAAAACATTTCAGCTGTGTATCATTGCATCACTCTTGACAGCTGACGAGTCTCTTTGGAAGCCAGAAGTCTCTATCTGGAGCAATCTGATGCCCTGTGTGGCAACCCCAGTCAAACCCACAATATTTGGTTCTGCTAATTACAATTAGGCTTTTATTCATAATGATTCATGAAGGTTTAACAAACTCAAAGCGTTTGTCTGTTATCCGCTCTGCCAAAGTGTCCCACAGAGTCCATATTTGTGGTTCTGCTGTGTTTTTTCCTTTTTGTTTTTTTTAATAAAACAAAGCTCTCACTGTGTTAAATGGTGACTAATGCAGCCGGACGTCGTCCCAAACCTCTCTCTGTGTCACACCCACATTATGTAACAGCTGCTCCAGCTCTCGGCCAGGTGTTTTGGCCCAGCAGCTGGAAGCTGAGAGCGCTGCCCCTGCATGAGATGAAAACAGCTTTTATGCATTTGATGGTTTTCTCCAAACTTGGAACACACACGCCTGTCATCAGCTGCAGCTCCATGCGCTGCCAGCCTCCCCTGCCAGCTGGAAGCATGTGAAGCCCAGGTGGGCAGAGGTCATTTTAGCCGCGTTTCATATCGCACTTGTTGAATAACACCGACTACACAGTTGCTCTTTGTTTACCCCGTTTCAGTGTGTAAACAGAACGGGTTACGGTTGAGTATGTCAGTTATTTTCAGTCACCATAATGGTAATTTTTGGGGGTTATTCGTTTAACCTGAAATCATAAAACTTTGTTTCTAGGAACTGAAATGGCCACTTAGTGAAAATACTGCATAGGAGTGCAAATTTATAGACAAATTTATCAAACCATTTTAACACAGTAGATTAGTGCAAATCAGAGTTTGCATATCGGTTCAATTAAACTGTGCAAAAGAGAAAATCTGCTTTGGAAGCCATGAAGATCCTGGGATCATCCTGAGCACAACTAAAGCTGTGCTTGGTTCTTCTCCAGCTCGGGTTTTGTTTTACACCATTTTACCGTTTCCTCACAGTCGTTTACCTTTAGGTTACAGTGGAAGTTCAGTAGAAGAAAGTCAGGACAAAGCAGGAGAGACGTGGGAAGAAAGTATAGAAATAATGAGTTCACTGTTGTGGCTTTCAGCAGAGAAAGCAAGAGAAGAGTGGGTGTGTGGAAAGTCACTCTGAAAATCATTTAAAATACCCAGATGGCAGGTAAAGACAACCCCCAAGTCACTGTTGTCCTTTGAGGCTTTGGTTTTGTTTACCTGGGTTTGTTTTTCTTCCCTCATGCCTGTATGTCTTTTAATCTGTCATTAAGCCTCGTTTATCTCCTCAGCTGCTGCCTCGTTCTACTTTTGTCAGATCTCCTCATTAAATTATGTCATTTCTCCTTGATGTCTTTTATATTGTCTCCCACTTTTTCTCCCAAATGAATCTCATATATTTCCATTTTGGTTTTTCAGTTGTTCCTCGGTGTTGCCACTAGTTTTCTTTAGCATTGCAACAAACAAGACAGATGTGTGTGTGTGTGTGTGTGTGTGTGTGTGTGTGTTTATCTGCATGTAAATGGTAGTTCATAAAATGCAGAGATAAAGGAAATAGCAAACACAAAAGATGTGCAAAAGGTCGACCAAATAGCGACTTTGTGAATCGATCCCTCTGATTTTTGTACATTTTTCTCTCACAAAATGTTACCTTTGAGTTTGGTAACCTGGTGCTAATGAGTATCTTTCTTAAGGTGCTTTCTTTTCATCTAAAATAGATATTTTCAGAAGTGCCACCTAAATATAAGATAAGTAAGATTTCATGTCTATCTGATATTATTGAGTGATTTCAGGCAGATTTAATTTTCTATCTTTGGCAGCTTTCTAGAAAATCAGATGATTTATTTAGAGTTTACTATATAAAAAAATACTTTATAGCGTAATTTTATTTTTCAGTTGCGTTCAGGTGTATTTAGAGAAAAAACTGTCAAAGTTTGTTGTTTCCAACTCAAACCAAAATCTATGTTACTGATCTGAAGTATTGTCACAAAATAGTTTTCATTTTGACATTTAATGGGTTACATCAAATTATACGAACAGATCCCCTTTTTTCTTGAATAAATTCCACAGTTGCTAAGGTGAAACAAGGACAGCATAGTGTTAGACAGGACGGAAATATTTCAGACTGTTTTACCATCAGCTGCTACAAAAGTGTCAGTACGTTCTTTTGAAAAATCCTTCCATATAAATTCATTTTTAAGCTTCAATTTAGGCGGAACGAAAAAACACATTCCTACAAGAATATTTGACTTTTGTGTCTTTTTTAAAAAAAACATCAGACTTTTATCCACTGATTGTCGCTAAAACTGTTCATAAAACAATTTTGATGGAAAAGAGTTATTTGTGCCAACTTGAAAAGATTTATTAGGTGAAGTTTTTCATCATAAAACTCATCCATCCACGCCTGCCTCCGTCCCTCACAGAGAAGAGAAAAAAACAACAAAAAGAAAAAAGAAAAAAACGCAGTTCCTTCACAGGGGAGCATCTGCCCTGAATTAAACATTAAACACATACTGAGTTTCATAATTTCAAGATGAGGAATGTCTGCTTTTATTGCTGTAATAAGATGCCATTCTTTGGATATTACTGCTCTCTCCTGAAATTCATTTTATAATTCATTTTCAGAGGCAGAATTTCCTGAAAAAGTTGCTGTTTGCCGTTATTATGACTCACAAGGAAACAGTAAAAATCTCATCCTGTAGAGTGGTTTACACCATGCTAAGTGTGAGTAATTTAAGTCACATCCTCTTGTGAGGCAGCAGTGAAACATGAAACGACCGAACTTGCAGCAAAGTAAAGAAATTACTCACCGGTCGGTCAGGCGTTAAGAAGTCTGATGCTCGTCGTCGGCTGGAGTTGTGGAAGCTGCTGGAGGGTGGAGGTGATCTGCTGCTGCTCCATCCAGGACTCGTCTTCCTCTGCTTATAAACCCAACAAGAGCCAAGGAAGAGGTCCAAGTGTGTGTTTGTGTGCATTTGTGTGTGAAGTTGTCCAGAGTTTGCGGCAGGATGTGGGTGGTAACCGTCTCTGGATAAACCCCCCACCGCCAGCCTCAGACCGAGAAACTCACTCAGATAAAGTTTGTTACTTTATCTTTAACTTATTTTGGGACTCTGCTGTCTTCTGTACCGGCACTGGCCTGTTTCTGTAATTAAACTCTACTAAAGACTAAATACTCGACTAAAAGTGATAAGCAGAAGCTGGTGACCGGGGACCAGCTTCTGATAATATTTTCCCTCATAAATTACTTGAATGTAACAAAATGTTGTATGTATAAAATACAAAATAGAGTTAGGAAATGAATCTATATTGAAGATTATAGTCCCCATGTTTGCTCAATCCAGTTGAACATGATTGAAATGGTGAATAAAAAATATATCCGAAACTCTCGATTTACAAGTCGATATACATTCCTACCCTCATCTACGGTCAAAAGATTTGGGTAGTGACCGAAAGAATGAGATTGTGGATAAACAGCGTGAGAGCTGAAGTATATTCCCACATCAAGCTGAAGATCTGGGGACTTGAAAAGTGACCTTCTCAATTAAATCTTACTGACCAACATATTTTGCAAACTAGAGCTGTAATTGCATCGAAATGTTGGTTCTCGAGTCTAAATACATAATAAGACAAAGTTTTCTCTTTTCATTTCACAGTTCTGAGCTGCTTTATGTTGGTTGTTCACAAAAACATAAAAGTTTCTGATTATGAGCATTTAAGAAAAAATAAAAAATCCAAGTGGTACAAATTCTTCCTGAGTGATTGCACAAGCTATTCTCCTCTTGACGTCCTGAATGTGCTGGTTGATACTTCAGTATAACTCAAGTGTTTGTATGAATAAATAACCCAGAGTGCATCTCGACATGAATGCCCACAGTGTTCAGGTAACCCGAAGACCCCAGTCTCTGAGTTCACATAAACATTGTTTTGTCGTGTCCTTCATCGTTTTCAACTCGGGGATTTTTTGAAAGGTTTTAAATTTGGACGTCTCTCCAAGAATGCAGGTGGTTTAAGGCTGCAGGCCTTGATGCTTAGCATCTAATTTTGAGCTAAGAGGTTAAAAAGGATGTTGTGTGATTTGTGTCACGTATTTGTTCAGTACCTCTGAGTGAGGACACTTTGAAGTCTTGCTTAATTTGGGGGTCACGATTCCCAGTCACAGGTGCTCTTTGTGTTTGATGGCGATGTTGGTTTATGGCTGTGTTCATGTTTACGTTATGCTTTTGCTTTTGCACCTTTGCAGATTTTCACAGAAACCTCTCTGTTGCCCCTTTGAGGCTTGTGCTTTCCCGTTTTCTGTGGCGTTCCTCACTTTAGCGTCTTGAGGGTTTTTGTGGTCTCAGTAAAGATAAAATTGTGCAACAGACTTGCGTTATTTGTTTGCGAATGGTGAGAAAACTATTTTTCCATTAAATCCAAACTGGATTACTGTCGGCAAGCCGAACAATAAGACCAGTACTGCTGGTCTGCGAAGGCAACACAGTTGAAAACCTAAAGTTAAAATGTACTTTTCTTCTTTAAAAACTTCAGATTTTTGTAGAAAACACACAAATGATGTAGTTTTGGAAAAATCAATACAGAAGCAAAAGCACTGCACTTCTCATTCTGTCAGCGAAGTGGGATTTTATCAGGTACCCAAAAAAAAACAGAACCTCAACGATGCCTTCACTGTGCGAAATTTTCAAAGTATTTCAAAAAGTTTTATGTTAGAGATAAGCTTCAATATTAATAATACGTCTCAAGTTTTAAAATGAAACATGTAGGTGTAATGATGAGTTTATTTGAAAAGAACAGCAGGAAGTAAACAAGCAAGGCTAAGTCAGTTTGTGCAAAAACGTTTCAAATGAAAAGGTCTGACTGCCAAATGACACTGCAGAACATCTGAAAAAGAAAATTATGAAGTTATTTGAAAATTACAGAAAGCAAATAACTTTTGCTAATGGCCACTTCCAAGAGCAGAATGTTTTGTTTTTGTCTTATACTTTTTCTCACTTAATTTATATTATTACCAACACTGCTCTTCTCATATTAAAGTTGACTGTTTCCTCTTACTAATGAATGGTCCTAAATTAGTTTAGTTCTAAGTTATTATTGAGCTTTTCAGCATTCAGCCTGGGCGTTCAGATGTTTCTTCCTCAACTTTGGCAGTGAATCAGTGTTCAAGGCTAGTAAAGTAATGAATCCAAGCACAAAAAATAAATAAATAAAAAAATTCCAACTACTCTTTAATTTGCTTCAAGTGTGACAAAGAATTTCCATCAGAAGCACAGACAAAAAAAAATGAAACTGCGTTTCATTTAGGCAGACGGGTTTTTATAAAGAAAAGAACTGTTTACTGAACTTCATCTGCAAACCAACAAAAACACCCTCCTAACCTCCACTTAAATTAATCAAAAACACACACACTGCACTGTACGTGTTTCATTGCCACCGTCAACACTCATTCTGCCAGCCGACATTAACGTCAGGGGTAAACTAATCACAGGCTCTAATGTTAATCTATGTGATAAACCAGATAAATGTGAGCTGTTAGAGGTTGGCGCTCTTAATTTCTTCATAATGTGAACTCGTTCAGTGAAAACCCTCAGCCTGCCTCGTGAAACTACTCATGTCCTCTGAACTTTTCATGCATCTTGCTACACAACAACCTCAAACTTTTGAATTGTTTGGAGGAGTTTTCTGTGACAGAATAACACAAAGTTGTATATAACTCTAACGTGGAAGAAAAAAATTACACTTGAACATGATCTTTGACTGTATTTTACAAATGAAAAGTGTGGAATATTTGTATTCGGCCACAACTTTGTTTTGACTCAAATTGTTCTGCAGTGGTCACTGCAAAATAATTAAGTCAGAATGAATGAGGCAAATCTAAGATAATCATATTACCGCAGACTTTCAGTTTGATTCGGTGTGGACTTTGACTGGACTCTTCCATAACATGAAGATGTTTTATTCTCCTGCAGGACTGAGTCTTTTACAGCCTCTGATTGGTATTCCTAAAATACTCTTACCTATTTGGAGTTATTCATCTTCCCATCAACTCTGACCAGCTTCCATGTCCCTGTCAAAAACAATCAAACAAAAAACAAATCCCTATTTTATACATTTCCATGTATCCCAAAAAATAATTATTTTTGGTCTCATCCAACCGGAGCACCTTCCTCCAGATTTTTACTTTTTTTTTTTTTTACATTGTTTGAAAACCTACTCCTGCTTTAAACTTCTCCACAAATATCCACAAACGTTCACTAAATGCTTGCTGGCAAACCTCTGAGGTCTTAACAAAACATCTGCACTTTAAACGATTTAAGTGCTGAAGCTAAATGGCTGTGCTCAATTTTATTTAAGGGTATCAGACTATGGGGGTGGAATCCAAATATTACAACAATGTCCTGTGAGGTTTATATTTTTATTTGGTGTAATACCTGAAAGTGGGTGGCGTTGTGTCTGGTTAAACTGAGAAAAGCATCTGAACAGGACTCCAATCTGGAAGGTGGCGGTAAAGCACCTGATGTTGTTTGTTAACTGCAATAAAAACAGAAGAAGAAGATGAAGAAGTACCTCTCAGTTGATAGCCATGTTGATAGTAAGGGAACAGATGTTTTTTTAGCGTGTTTGTTGTTGATTGTTGCGTTGCGCCAATTAAGTGAACCTTTTGGTTGTACTAAGCCGACTCCGTAATTGTGCAAACTTTAAAATTTTACAGTTGAGACTATAAAGTGACAAAAGCAATCTAACAAAAGAAAAATCTGCGGTATAAATACTTTTGCAAAGCACTGTGTCTGTCATTATGCTACTCCTCTATATAGGAAAAGACTTACAAGAACATGCACGTTCAAACAACATGTTATTCTCTTATATATATTTTTAAAAACCCTCTAATTAGCAGGTCTGTATACATTAATGCCACCAAAACTATAAATCAGTCGATTCAGTGCTTTCCATAAACAGAGCTTGTTTTTATCATCTCTAAGTGCTGCTGGAGGAAAGGATGAATCATGAAGAATATGATCTCATGTGTGTGTTTTCATGGTTTGGGGTGAACAGGGTCACGTTGTTGGAAAACATATTGTACCATTCCTGCACCCGAAGACGCCCCCTCCCACAGTGATGTGACAGGAGGCAGATCGTAGAGCAGGGTGATGAAAGATCACTGGCTCCTCACACAATAAGGCAACTATAAGAAAATAAACGTCTCATTGTAAGGGCACTAATCCGCCATGAAGGTTTTTTTTTTTTACAACTCTGCTGGTGAATGGTGGCTCTGCAGAGCGAAACTTTTATAGGGCCAAGTTTTGCGAGGAAAATAAATGAGTGCTTAGTAAATAATTTAAAAAGTCTTTACATGTTGAATGTGACAAAATGGAAACTGAAAACCAAAACAAATCTTTTTGAGGAAAACCTTTCATAAGTGTACTCTCCCTTAAGCGAATACTTTGATGTGCCGTCCTTTGGCTGAGCATTGATTTGATTTGCAGAAAGGTCACAAAAAATTTGAAGAATCTTACTGTACAGGAAACAACCGTTTCTGGTTTCCACTGGTTGTCCCATTATGTCCTACTCTTCAGGTGTGCTTTGGAAAGCTAAAGATTATTTTATGTTTCTGCATCACAGAAACTCCAAGTAAACATAAAAAAATCAACCACAGAATTAAGTTTTTCCTTTTAATAAGAATTTTAGACCAGTGGTGTCCAACAAAAGTCCTTAGGAGTTGATGTTCTTCATGCTTTATATAGATCCTTTGTGTAACACGTCTTAATTAGTAGAATGCTGACGAGTTTCTCCAGTCATTTGAATCAGTTGCATTCGAAGGAGGAAAACCAGACAGAGTCCAGAACTTAATTTTACCTTGAGGAAAACATGGAGTTGAGATGTCTTCAAAATCCACTAGATTTGAAGACAGAGAAGGAAAATATTACCGAAATGACGATTTGGAAAGCTGACAGACTCCAAATAAAGTTGAAACTAAATCAAAGTTTAAGCATAAGACTGAACATTTATACAAGCCAGAGGCGGAAACGAGAAGTGGGGTAAACCTTGGACAGGTCACCAACCCCATCACAGGGTAGATTTTATTTCCATTTGCTAAAAATATTCTAACATATACTTTGCTTTTACATTATTTTTGAAATTCTATTAAAATCAGATAATTATTATTGGTAATGCTGCTTCCTGGACTAAAAATGGACTCTGAAACTCATTTCTGACGTAAAAGAGGAAGTGATCTTCGGCTGAGTATTTTGTCTATAGCGGACAGCATGAAATGCAGAACACCCAGTGCGTTTTGACAAAGTAGATAAGAGATGCACTTTACTGATTGAAAAGGGCTTTAATCTATAAAACATAGTGTATAGCGATCCTTTAATGTCTCGGTTTGCGTGACTCTTTTCTCTGTGTAAGGGATTCTTAAACCACAGAGAGTTTTTGTACCAGTTCTAAGTTGCTGCTTCTCCGTCTTGTAGGCACAGGAAACAGAAGTTCCACATGTTCACCACAGAGCAGCTTCTGACTTCAAGCTGCAGAGCAGCTCTCAGGAAAACACATGCACATTTGTGCCTACAAGCAGAACAGCACCATTCTTTGGTGGATGCACAATTGCATCCATGAATGCACCCGTTCTTCAGCCATTAACCCAACTGTTCATTTTGCAAGCTTTTGAATGAGTGTTTCTTAAAAGCTCACGCTGCCACCTCCACCTCCTGGCTTCCTGTCGTGTTAAAACAGAGCATGTTAGAAAACCACAAACTGGGGTCATGTGACTCAGTAAGACTACTATGATATGAGATCAGTTTGTGAATCTCAAATCCTCTTTTCAGCTCAGTCAGTTGTTGGTTTGTGTCCGTTTTGTGTCACAATGACTTTAGAGAAGCTCTTCCGGTAAAAGTACACACAGGAACCAAAAAAAGGGGAAGAGGAACAAGAGGAGGAAGGTGGACAGAGAGATGGACTTGACAGATGAGAACTGCAGTGCAGCTGCAGAGGCGAACAGAGGTGAGTTTACAGTGGATCTAGTTGCAGGAAATCGATATGAAGCTTGTACGAAGCTGCCAGTTGAAGGGTTTCAACTCTTGAAATTGGTTCAGTGATGTAGACGATGGACTCAATGATGAAAATCTAAATTCAGTGCGATTTGTGGTGGTGATCTAGATAGATGTCTGACTTTTGCCACATTTCTTTGTTCTGTGTCACTCAGCTTATCCGGTACGATGCACTGAGGAAGTACTTCTGCCTTTCTTCACAGATGAGAGTCTGCCGGCTGCCATGAACGTCCAACGCCCTCCGGTCTCCCCAGGCACGCCACCCGCCCTCCAAGAACTCAGAGTGGTCCTGCTGGGCAGAAAGGGAGCCGGCAAGAGCGCCGCAGGGAACACGCTGCTGGGAGGAGTGGGCGGCTTCGAGAGTGGGAAGCCCACGGAGGAGTGCGTGAAAAGGCGAGCGGATGTCGTTGGCAGGAAAGTCACAGTGGTGGACACACCGGGCTGGGAGTGGTACTACCCACTCAACAGTACCCCCAACTGGGTGAGGAGGGAGACTCTGAGGAGTGTGACCCTGTGCCCTCCTGGACCCCATGCCGTGCTCCTGGTAGTTCGCTCCTGCGCTTCCATCACAGACACCTACATCCAGGAGATAGAGGAGCACCTGGAGCCGCTGGGAAGGGAGGTGTGGGAGCACACCTTGGTGCTTTTCACCAGGGGAGACGAACTGGGCCTGACCACCATGGAGCAGCGCATCCAGACCAGCGGCTCCGGACTCCAGAGACTCCTCCAGAAGTGCAGCAGCAGGTACCACATCGTGAACAACTACGGCAAAGGAGACGGGACGCAAGTGAAGGAGTTGATAAGGAAGCTTGAGGTGATGGTGACCGGAAAGAAGGGAGGAAGGAGTCATCTGGAGCTGGACAACGGAGTCCTGTTGGGGCTGGAGGCGGACGGGAAGAGGAGAGCCAGGGAGAGGAGGAAGAAGCAGAGGCAGATGGAGGCGCAGATGCAGAGAGGGACCATCAAAGCCGCTCTCATGAGTAAGTCCTTCAGATTGTTTAATGCTGAGGAAGAAACTTCAAGAAACCATTGGATTACAAAATGAACTCTAGAAAAAAACAGTCTAATGGCCTCCATGTTGGAATGGCCATTAGCTTTTCTATAAATTAGACTTCAATGACGTGTTAAAACCTTGGTCTTCAGGATGGAAAAGATTGTATCTGGAGATTAGTTGTGTCATTTTTCTTTAAGTTTCATTTGAAAATCCAATACTGAGTTAGAGGAACTCCAAGCTGACAGATGACACTAAATAAGACTTGACTTTAAGTCTTATTCAGCCACTGAAGTTTTCCTGAAATAAGGGAACCTTCTTCATGTTTGCATTTACATTCTACTGAAAAAAACAGCTTACAAATAATTGATGAGATTAAGAAAAACTAAAAGTCTATTGCCTAATTCAACAGACTCTAAGCTTTTTTACAGTCTGTGTGCATAATAATAGGGAAACACTTTATTCTTTTCCCACTCCATTTCTGAGAACTGGAGCACAAAAAAGGGAACTTTGACTGTTGCTCTTTGCACAACATTATGATCTTTTCTCTTTGGCTCATCTTGTAAGTTTTCTAAAGGATTTAGGTCTGAGGACTGGAAATGTGTTGGATGGATGTTTTTCTTGTGTCTGGAGAAGGATTTCTGGTTGAGTTTTACATATTTTTCCTGCCCAAACATCCAAGAATTACTCTTTTTAGATATTCATCCAGGGTCCACTGGTAAAAATTCTCTGATATTTCAAGGAGTTTGGCATAAGCCCACAACATCATGGATCCTTCGTCGTACTTAATAATGGGCTTTAATTGCTTTTTTAGAAATGCAGGGTGTAGTGCAGACACTAAAAGACTGGATTGTTTGTAGCTGGATGTTCAATTTTAATCTCACTTGACCTAAGTGAGACCTCTAAGAGTTTAAATGCTTTAAAAACACAAGCTATAAGTAAAACATGTTTTAGTTCAATTTACATTTAAGCACTTGTTAAGGGACTAATAGTTGTGACACCAGAGATTTTTGTCAAAAACATTTTTTGAACATGTTGGTGTAGATTTTTTAGACTGAGATTAGCAGTTGTAACCAAAGTGTGCCCTGTCCTCACAAGTAACCAACAAACCCTGTCAATACTGTTGTGACTAAAATTATTAGTCGCAGTGTTTATCGTCACAGTGTTTATCGCTTAACTTGTCAGAAAGATGTTTCTTAGTTGGGTCCAAGTCTTGTGTTTTATAAAACAAATTAATTAGAGGGACTACTAGCAGAAATTATAAACTAGTGGTGATTATTGTAAAGCTAAAATAGCCTTTTAAGCTAGGCATTAGCCAGCTAAGTACACAGCCATCGTTTTTTACGGAGCTAACAACACCAAAGGGCGCTGTTCCTCACCCACCGGAGATTCCATGAAGTAGAAGAAGACATGTTTGTGGCTGCATCTAGCATAATTATTTTTGCTCATGACACCCCGACACCCTCCCATCCTGTGCTATATTGCTGGTGTCAAAACCAGCTGTGTGAGTACAATAAGTTTAGCCGGTAGCAGCAATCAGAATGCTTAGAAACCTGCTGAAAACCACTGTTTAAAATTCTTATATGGGAAGACTGAAGGTCTGGTTTAAAAGCTGATATCCCTCTAGATGTTTTGAATTATGATGAATGTGAGAAACAAAGTGCAAGTCTGGTTGTTTGAACATGTGTACTTGTTGCTGAAACAGACTTCAGCTGTCCCGGAACTGAGCAGAACACCTTGGGTGAAAATGAATGAATACACATGTAGCTTTATAGTTTAGTTTTCAACTTGAGAGGGATTCAGAGTGATCTTTCAGAACCAGAGTTGTCACCAGAGTCTTGTTAAATAAGGGTATAAATGTGCCCGAGGTGAGGTAAGCATGAATTACATGAGTAAATGCTGCTAAACCGGTGGAAAAAATGGGGGGAGTTGTTTGAAGGAAACAGTGGGAGGGATACATGTTTCAAATTAACCACCAAAAACCAAGAAAAGGGGAGAACAACTAGTTATGAATTCCCTGCAATTACACAGCCAGGGATTAGCCTCTGAATGTGACAAACATCATTTGTCACTTGGCCAATGAGAGATCCGTCCACTTCCATCATCTTTAAGACACTGGGTATCAGGAGAGAGGATCGTTGTTGAATGAGATTTTTGTTAAAGATGGAAAACATTTCCATCCTTGTTCAACATTTTGCTTTCTGGATATAATGAGAAATGATTGCAAGCTGGAGGCATGGAAAGTTTACCCAATCTCTAATGTTTGACTGTGGTGTGTGTTTGCACTGTCCTGCCAAATGAGGCGGACAGCAAAGTAAAATGCAAAAGTATGACATGATGACAAAATGTTGAGCATAAACCACAGAGTAAAATCTGTTTATATCTTTCCCCCTAGGTGATGGACCCCAGGGTTCGGAGCTGGATGCACACCAGTCTTTCTCCAAGGCTCCTCGGCGGCTGCCCGAGGTCAGACTGGTTCTACTGGGAGAGCGCGAGACTGGGAAGAGCTGTGCTGGGAATGCCATCCTTGGGAAAACGGGCTTCTTCGAAGCGGGAGCGGTGACCGAGGAGTGTGTCCGCCAGCAGGCAGAGGTGGCCAGGGTGATGGTGACCGTGGTGGACACACCGGGCTGGGAGGCAGGAGTGGCCGGTGCCACGCCGGAGCGGGTCAAACGGGAGATCATGTGCAGCGTGGCCCTGTGCCCCCCGGGGCCTCACGCCCTGCTGCTGACTCTGAGGGTGGACACTCTGGTGAGGGCGGGACACGTCAGGGAGCACCTGGAGCTTCTCGGAGAGGGTGTGTGGAGACACACGATCCTGCTGTTCACCCACGGCGACCAGCTCCGCGAGGGGGTGGACATCAAACAGCATGTTCAGAGCGGAGGCAGGGACCTGCAGTGGCTGCTGGAGAAATGCAGGGGCCGGTACCACGTGATTGGCAGCGGAGACGGAGGAGGACGAGGCAGCGGGGGGTCCGCAAAGGTGACGGAGCTCCTGGAGAAAGTGGAGAAGATGGCGACGATGAACAGGTGCGAAGCTTTTTCCTGCGTGGTGCAGGAAGTTAGGGATCTGAGCCTCCAGAGGAACGAAAAGTTCAACCAGCGGCTGAAGGACATCATGGACAAGATGGTTCGTCAGGAGGCTGAGTTGAAGAAGTTGAGGGACAGGGAGGTGAAGAGCATCAGGTGGTTCTTTGACAGGAAGAAGAAGGTGAAGTCGCCGGGAAAGGCCGATGTTCAAAGAGAGGAGGAGGACGATGAGGACAGACGGGTTGGTGAAATGAGAAACGACTTTGGCGACCTGGAGGAGAGGATGAGATGGCTGACGGAGGACAGAGAAAGGGAAATTCAGGACCTCAGCCTTGAAAACGAGAGGATCCGAGTGGCACTGAACCAACGGCAACAAGAGAAACACGAAGCAGAGCTGAACCTGGAGCTGAAAGAGAGGGAGATCGAGGAGCTGAAGGAAAGGACTGACGAGCAGCAGCTGAAGCTCCTCGATCTCGAACGCACCTGTGTTGAGTCCGAACACGAAAGCAAGCGACGGGAGGATGAAATCAGATCAGAGAGACAGGAATGGAGGAAAAAACTTGATGAGAAAGAGAAAACTGTGGCGGCACTTAAAAAGGAGAAAGAAGAGTGGATTGGACGGTTTGAAGCTTTACAACTAAAACTGGAGCAGATTGAAACACACTATACTGATTCTCTAAGAAAGGAAGGAGAGAAAATCGGGGAGATGGCAGAGAGGGAGGAAAAACTGATGAAAGAGATGGAAAATCAAGACAAGCAGCTGGAAGGACTAAGAAGGAAAGCTGCAGAGGAAGAGCAGACGATGCTTGAAAACTTTAACATGTTGGAAAAAAGCATGGAGGAGCTGCAACTACAACACCAAAAAGAAATGGAGGAGAAAGAAACTCAGATAAAAGACATAAAACTGCAGCATGAAGAAGAGATGATCAGAAAAACTACTGAGAGCGAAAGAAACATAGAGACAATGAGAGTTCAGCAGCAACAAGAAGTTCATAAGACATTAAAAGAAAAAACAAATGACATTGAACGACTCAAGCAACTGCACGAGGAGGAAATTAAAAACATGAGGCAAGAACAAGACAAACAGGTAGCAGAGTTAAATGAGAAGCTTGCAAAAGAGAAAAGAGAACTTCTGGAGACCAAAAAGAGAGAGTTAGCAGAATTAAAACAAGCACATCTTACTCAGATGGAAGCAAAAGAGCAAGAAGGTGAGAAAAACAAAGAGACAATTCAACTACAGCACAAAAAAGACCTGGAAGTACATGTTGAAGAGAAAAACAGAGAACAGGAGGCCTTGAAGCTGAAACACCAAGGAGAAATGGCTATAAAAATAAACGAGATGGTTAAACTCATGGAGGAAAGAGAAGTTGACCGCAAGAAGGAAGTCAGTAAGATTGTCAAAGAGAAGGAAGAGGAAGTCAAAAAGGTCAGGCAGGAATACACAGAAAGACTAAGCAAGCTGGAGGGAGAGAGACAGAGAGAAAGAGAGGAGCTGATGCAACAAATGGATGAAGGAGAACAGGAAAAACAGAGACAGATAAAAGAGTTAAAGGAAAGGTTTGCTGCCCAAACAGAAGAAACTAGGCGAGAACGGGCAAGCATGTCGCAAGATCTGCAGCAGAGTCAAAGAGAAACCGAAGAATTCAAATGTGAACTGAAAAAGCAAGTTGAAAGCAGGGAAGCAGAGAAAGAAAGGCACAAGAAAGAGTTGCTGCAAAAGGAGAGAGAAATTAAGGAAATGGAAGAGAAAATTAAAGAATTAAGAGAGACAATCCAGCAAAAAAAAAATAGAGAGAAGGAGCTTCTGAGTGAAATTGAAATCAGAGAAACAGAAAAAGAAAGACACAAGAAAGACTTGTTGCAAAAGAAGAGAGAGGTTGAGGAAATGAAAGAAAAATGTAAAGAGTTGAGAGAGACAATCCAGCAGAAAGAAGAAAAAGAGAAGGATCTTCTGAGTGACCTTGAAAACAGGAAAATGGACATAGAAAGATGCAAGACAGAGTGGGAGCAACAGATAGAGGAAATGAAGGAGAAGCTCAAAGAAACGAAAGAAAAGATGCATCAAACAGACGAAAGGGTGAAAGTCCTTTTAAATGACATAAAAGCAATCGGACAACAACTAAAAGAAAAAGAGGAAGAAACTGAGGAGATGAAATTAACTGTTAAAGAAATAAAGGAAGAAATCAGAGAAAAGGAAGAGAAAGAACTTGTTTACCTGGAGTGGAAAAAAGACTCTGAGCAGAAACTGGAGAGAAAAGACCAAGAAGCTGAAAAGATGAAGGAGCAAATAAAGGAGCTTGAGCAACACTTGCAGCAGGCAAATGAGCAGAGAGAGAAAGAAGGCTTGAGCAAGAAGAAGATGCAGCAAACCCTGGAAGAAAATGGCAGAGCGACAGAAAAGTTGCAACAGCACATAAAGGACATCGACGAGATTCTGCAGAGAAAGGATGAGGAGCGGGGCGAAATCATCCTGAACCAGAAGAAGGAGGCCGAGCAACGCCTGCAGGACACGGAGCGAAGGATGGAGGAGATGAGGCAAGAGCTTCTGGAAGACATGGAGAGCAAACTGAGAGAGAAGGAGATGGAGAACGAAATCATCAAACAGCAGGCTGACTCCAGGGAGGCAAGATGGAGGGAAGAGCTGAAGAAGACAGAAGAGAGGGGAGCGAACGAGATAAACAAGCTTCTGGAGATCGTCGAGAAGAAGACGAAAGAAATAGCACAATCAGAAAGACGTCTCATAGAGCAAGAGGGAGAGGTCGACGAGCTGAAAAGACTGTGCTCAAACTACTGCAAAGACATAGACGAGTTGAGAGAGTGCAATGAAAAGTATACACTTCGTATAGCTGAGATGCAGCAACAACACGCAGAGGAAGAGAAGAAAATCGAGGCAGAAATGACGGAAAAGCTGGAGGAGAAAGAGCAAGAGCTCAAACGTCTGCTGCAAAAGGACAAAGACAACGAGAAGGAGCTCGTCCAGCTGAGGCTGACCATTGAGCAGACCAAGTCAGAGCTGAAAGAGCTCACCGAGAGAATGGAGAAGGAGACGACGAGCATGATTCAGGAGTATGAGAAAGAGCTCAAAGAGAAGACGGAGAACATAGAGGCTGTCGCGAAGGAGAAGGAGAGTCACGAGCAAAGCGTTCGGGTCGTCATCGAGAAATATGAGGAGAGCCAAAAGAGAGTGGAGGAGCTGCAAGAGCACAACGAAAAGATGAGAAAAGAGACTGAAAATCTCAGCGTCAAGTGTGAGGAGATGAGGAAGAAGAGTGAGGAAGAGGTTAGGGAGCATCTAGCAACATGTGAGGAGAAAGTAAAGAGCATAGAAGCTGTCGTTAGGGAGAGAGATTCAGAGGTGAAAGCATTACAAGAAGCCAACAATAAACTTCTAGGAGAGGTGGAAGAGATTAAAGCAAGGGAAGACAGGAGCAAGATTCAAATAAACGAGCTGATGGAGAAACAAAAAGAGCAGGCAGAGAAATATGACGAAAAATGTCTAAACAGAGAGAAATTAGCCGAGGACAGAGAGCGAGCTGTGAGGAGAGAGGAAGAAGAGTGGAGCAAAAAAAGAGATGACCTCAGTGCAAAACAGGAAGAACTTGTTGAAATGGAGATAAAGTTGAAAAATCAAGAATCTGAGCTTCAAAAACTCCAAGCTAGTCTAGAGATAAGAGAAAAAGAAGCAGAGAAAATGGATAATCAAATGAACTTAACGAAGCAGGTTATCAAGAAGAAGGAAAAGGAGCTGGATGCTTTGCTTGGAGCGCTGGAGGGCAAACAGAGAGAGCTGAGCACTCACGGTCAAGACCTCCAAAAGAAGGTCAGAGGTCTGAAGGATCAAGGGAAGGAGCTGAAGGACAGAGAGTGCTACCTAAAGAACGAGGAGCAGGAGCTGCTCAACTGGAAGTCAGAGCTGCTAGTGCAGAACGAGTACGTCAACTGCACAACGCAGGAGCTGGACGAGATTCGCCGGGATATGGCTTTGCTGAAGGAGGAGCTCCGCACCAGGGAGATGAAGCTCAAGGAGTCGCTCAAAGATATGAACAAATGGGAGCTGAATCTCAAGAAACGAGAGAAAGCTTTGGTCAGAAGGGAGAAAATGTCCGATGACAGCATTGACGAAACGGGGTCTTTCCATCTCTTGACTGAAGATAACTTGCCTTCGATGGACCAAGAAGTCAAGGAGGGGAGGGCAAAGGGAAGAGGGAAAGAGTCAGCCGTAGAAGATACTACTAGCCCCACAGAGACAAATGAATGTCACATTGAAACAATCTTACAAACACAACAAACTGAAGGAAACAGGAAGATCAGCAGTTTAAGGTCCCTACCGAACCACAAAGACCCGGGGTGCGACTTGAGAGTGATGGTCCTGGGAGAGACGTGGTCTTCTCGCTCCCCAGCCGGAGTCACCATCTTAGGCGGAGAGGCGTCTAAGTTCAGCGGATCCGGCTTCAGGCCCTGGAGAGGTCAGATAGCCGGGAGGCGCCTGGCGGTCGCAGAGCCACTGGGTTTGAAGTGGCGAGACGGACCCGATGCGACCGATTCGGCGCAACGGAAGGGCATCCTAGAAAGTGTCTCCTGGTGCCGCCCGGGCGCTCACGTCGTCCTCCTGCTCGTTCCCGCCTTCCTCACCTGCACGCGGAAGTACAGGAGGGCCGTGGAGGAGCATGTGGCCTTGCTCGGGGAGGACATCTGGAGGCGTACGTTGGTGCTTTTCACCTGGGGGGAGATTCTGGGAGAGAACGTGGATCAGCACATCCTGAGGAACGGGGAACTGATGGGGCTCATAGAGAGGTGTGGCGGTAGATACCATGTGCTGACGAGCAAACAAAGCACCTCAAAGATCAAGGCGTTATTTGAAAAGATGGAAGATATAGCAGATTTAACTTTAGGAATGTGAGGACTGATTAATAATTATTTTTTCTCGTGTATAATATGTAAATATGTTTGAATAAAACTACCTAAAAGTTGAACAGTCTTAATTTCTGCCTCATAAACCTTTATTTAATACGTAATTCCGTTCCTTCTTACCTCAAATAAATTAATTGGGTCACAAATTAAAATATTTAAAGATATAACTGAGGAGTTGAATTGACTGTCAGGTTAAAATATTTTAAGAAATCATAAATCCTGAAGTGCTAGAGGTGAAAAAAAAAATCACTTTAATAAAATTCAAAATAAAACTGTGAAAACTGCACTTAACCGTCCTTTATTAACACCCTGTCTCCTGAATGTTTCATAAAGACTCATCATTCATTCATTTAAAAATAAAAATAAAAATCATGCTGTAGGCTTGATTTAACATAGAAACCTCATCTGACCTCAACCGTAATCATCTCATTTCCTCCACTAGATGGAGCCCTTGAGTCGGTGTAGACTTCCTTCCCTCCCTCAGGGCTGAATGTATCAGTGTTGAAAGTCACAAATGGTGAAAAACATGATGGTAAAAGTATAATGAAGCCCCGTCAAACACGTTTCAACTGTGTTTCACGGGTTTCTGTGTAATGGTTACTTTTAAAAGGAAAGAGCACACAAAGCCTGACTATAGCAGGCCCCTGTGCTTCATCTTTACTTGAGGCATTTCAGGAGAAACCGTCTTGCAATTATAACCCCAGGGAGCCGGCCACACACTGAGAGGACCCCTGCTTTGACAAGTAAATTATGACTCTTGATGAGAGCATCGCGCCTCTTTCAAAATGCAATTTCTGACAGTCGGGCAAAAATGCAGGGGGATACATACAACAACTTCCATCATCATCTGCAGAGCCACATACAACATCCAAAAAACACTCGTGTGCAATCATCACGACTAATAATTATGGAGTGTGAGTGCTGGTCTGAATCCAACATGGCAACAGTCTTTTTTTCAGGGTTTTTTTCTACCTATAATCTGTCCATTCAGTGTGAGCTGCCTTTAGATGCGAGATGAGAGGGTGTTGTGTCAAGATAGATCTGTCTCTCCTTTGATCATCTCTGCAGGACGGGTCTTCTTCTTTGTCAAAGCATCTGGGGAAAATTAAGGGGAAAAAAAGTTGTCAAATTGCAGTTGATGTAGACATAATTTTCATGCACTTAGCATAATGTTTTCATGCCCCAGGCACAAAATCAGGCTTAGTATCCCATAAGCAATTCTCTGTTTATTTTTTTTACAGCCTGAGATTCATCATCCTTTATATGATTTAAAATATTACAGAAAGTGATTTAGATGTTATAGCAAATGTCCAGGTTGTGCCTCACCCTTCAACCAATGACTGCCAGAGATGGGCACATGCCCCTCCCACCAACCTGCAACTTTAAGTATGGATGGGTGTGTAATGGCTTTTATTTGTACATGTATGTTGATTAAGTTTTATTGTTCTTCTTCTGTTACTCTCCTCCCTTTGTAAACAAATCACAGTTGAAGTTACTGCTCCTGTCAAACCTTCTGCGTTCAGTGGTGTAGGAAGATGCAATACAATCTGAAGTGTTCAAAATATGGTTATGTATCAAAAATGATTCCCATTTGGCCCAGAATGTAGAAGGACAAGTTCCTCTACTTTGGAATATGCTGGAATTAAAATAAGTTTGGTCAGAAAATAGCTGTAACATTTAACAAATGTTACTTTGATTTTGGGAAAAGTCTGTAGGAAAAATGGAGATAACTTTTAGTGAAAATTTCACATCACAAGCAGATTTGAAAGAAACGAGCTAAGTTGAACAGCAGCAGCATCTTACAACATATTGAAAAGTGTATATATGAATGAAGATTTGTACATGTTTACAGAATAACTACGTAGCCTGTTAGCTTGTCTAATCTAACTATAACAAAATAAACTATAAAACGTGTTCCACAATAGTCACAAAATTGACACAGTAGCATTTATAAAGCTAACAAACCAAAATTTCACATTTTTGTTTTTCACATAAAAGTCATACTTCAAAAAACTGTTAAGTCACATATCGAGTTAGCATAGCAACATGCTTCACTAAGAGCGAGCAGCTAGCTAAGAGTCTCCACATGAAAGTGTTTAGATTTTATGAATTGTGCAAGTTATCTGTGAGAGAAGTTAAACAAAAAATATTCAGTGTTTAGCGCTCAAAAGGAAAATATAGTTTTAACATTTCCCCTAAAGGGAATTTTTTTAGTTCTGATGCTGAAACAATGTGTAGCTTGTAAACATTAAAGCAACATATATGGAGTTATGGTGTTTAAAACATGCAGAATTTATTTTGTGAACCAAGTTCATTCTGTGATATTGGTTTCTCATCAAAAACACACCAAAGCAATGTGTGTTTTCAGGGAAAACTACTTCCACAATGTTAAACATTGAGATTTAGTGCTATGCTGTGAGGTCCTGACAAGGTGAAAAAGTGGATGTGTGAATGAAGAATGAACGAGAGGATAAAATTTTACAAATTAATTTTTTAGAGACCCCCAAACCATCAAACCCCTTTGTCATTCCGTTCCAAACATTTAAAAGACAAAAGTCCCGTCTTTCCCAACGTTTCCGGCTCCACACTGAGATTCCCACACTGAGCGTCGCCGGCTGATGAAACCACTCTTGAACGCTCATTTTGGTTTTAGTTGGCACTAGTTCAGATTAAAGCAACACTGTCAGCCTAATTTCTCTTTATTTGCTTCCTTTTAAGGTCTTGATTGAGGCTTTTGGGGAAATATGGATGGGACCACATTTACATGCAACACAATAGGCAGCGATGCACAGTTAATCACGTCCGCAAGCGCCGGAAACCAAATTACTGGGGCTGTTTTAAAACAGAAGTTAATGGTTGGGCTGATTTCTATTAAGGTCTGTGCACTCTCATTTGAATAATGGTCTTCCCTGCAATGTTGTTTTTTTTCTTCCTTTTCTGTTCCGCACTTGACCCAGGAAGGAAATGAATGTATTTCGGTTTAAACACCTCAATTAATATTCAAGTGGTTTTAATACTCCAGGTTTAATATGACTTCACCGTAATTAGCATTGCCGCCTGGAGCCAATTAATGATAAATCATATTCTGTGACTGCAGATTGATTGGATAAAATGCCACCACAAGCACATAAAAAATAAAAAAAACATTTATTCTCAATGGGGCTCAAAGTTGATCAGTGTGAACTAGTAAGCGTTTTTTTTAAACACGGCTTTCAACTCATAAACAAATTAATAACATTCTGCCAAATAGAATAACTAATCAATAAATTAGCTAAAATAATTCTCACTGGAAAGTTGAACTTTGGTTTCCTGGGAACAGATTTTTGATGTATCGCCTTTTCTCTGAGCTGAGGCGAATCTTCCAGGTAGGTGAAAATGTAGTTATTTGCATGATTGCAAAGGTCAGTCAAAGCCTCTAGAGGGCAAGGATTCATATTGAAATTGATGGACCATGAGGAGGTGCAGACATGCCCCTTGTTTCCACCTGGGCCACTTAATAGAGGGTGGGGGATGAATTTACTAAAGTTAGGCATTCACTGTTATTGGTAAATCATGAAACCAGTGGTGGGAAGTAACGAAGTACAATTACTTCGTTACTGTACTTAAGTACAATTTTCGTGTATCTGTACTTTACTTAAGTAGATTTAATAATGGGTACTTTCTACTTTT
>CAEGAF010135594.1:0-13092 GCA_903067075.1 Micropoecilia bifurca | reverse complement strand
TATATAGATAGATATAGATATATAGATAGATATATATATATATATTTTTTTTTTTTTTACCAGGGAATACTTTTAACTGGTACAAAACCTAAATTCTAACCAGAAGGGACATTTTGTTCTGGTGTTATAGATCCACTGCCTCTTTTCCCCATCAGGTCTCACTACCATTTCCCATTTTCCACCCTGTCTGTATTCTGGAAAGTGCTGCTCTGCTTAACTGCTCTGCATTCAGCTGGTGTACTACCTGACACTGACATCTGACTGACACTCTGCAGTCCTCTTCCTGGGACTTACCAATTTAACTAGCATGCTGTAACATGGAAAAACAACTTCACACAGATACAAGCACACACACAGGGACCCATTTATGCTCATATATTCAGATAAGAACACAACTGTTATGATGAGATTTATTCACAAACCAGCCAGAAAAAGCTTTTCGTACAAATTAATAGTTCAAAACTAGCTAAGCTAGCTAGTGAACATACTTAAAAGTCTATTGTGAATATCTCAGTCTCATTTAAACCGATAAGTAAGCATATTTCCAATTCTTTTAAGGTCAACAAGTAAAAGGATTTAGTGCCATAATTAGCCTCTGATTGAAAAAAAGCTCTTTTCTCCACTGAGATTTTCTCTTCTAGATGCTTGTCACTATCCTGAAGGCTTCAGATCTGAAATTATAAATGACCCAAACAAATTTCCTCTTGGAAAGTGCATTTTCTCAAGATTTGATTGGCTGTTGATTGGTGGTCTTGTGCTTTTTTACTTACAATTAGCTGTTCCTACCTAATAGGCCAAACTAAAACAAATGCAGGAGTCTAGTGTTAGCAGGAGAAATGGCTTTGTAAGAAGGAAGTTGCACTTAAGAAGTTTTGTGCATTTCCTCCAGTGGTTCTTTATGCAACACCATCACAGCCGAGGAGGTGAACAGATTTGTAAAAAGGGCTTGATTTCTTTGACACAGTTCAGTGGGAAAGTGAACCGCTCCAACTGAAAAGATAACATATGCTGCATTGTTGGTCCCCAATAGAACTGGGTCTGCCACACTACTAGGTGTGAAAACTCCCTATGAGCAATGAAATGTCAGTCCTAGTTCATTATCAGGACCTAATTTTCCACAAAAACTCCTTCCTCATATTTAGACCTAATGCAACAATACACAAGGCAAAATAATGATCAGTGTAACTGCAGCCTCATAATGTGTGTTTACCTAAACTGGAAATGTTCATGTGATTAAATGTACTTACTGCTGGCAAACTGAAAAGAAGGGTTTGAAGAATTGACAGGGAAGGGAAATGTGGAACAGGTTACAGTGATCCCTCACTATAACTTGGTTTAACTTTCATAGTCGCACTGCTTTGCAGATGTTTTTGTGCAATTTTTTGTGTTCTGCGTCCTGATTGGCTAAACAGTCTCCGAGTTCTTTCTCTACCTGTGTGCCAATAACGTTATGGTATTTAAATATAAGTAATTCAGCTTGGCCATTCAGGAGATGACAGCTAAAAACTTTGAATGCCTGCTGGAGAAACCCGTGGCTAGGATCAGCACAAACCCGACCGGAGTCTCGGTGGACAGGATGCATGGCTCTGCAGTAGCCATGCATGATACAGCTGTGAATCTGGGGCAAGTTGGAGGAGACGCCTTAATGACGTGACTCTGGATCACATTAAGGCCCGATTGAGGCAGACACACATCAGCTGACCTGAAAACAGGTTTTGTTCTTTGGTTTCAATGTAGAGTATTTAATTATGCTGTATAATAATTGTAAAAACTACGGGTAACTACTTTGCGGATTTCATTTGTCGCGGGTTATTTTCGGAACGCAACCCCTGCGAAAATTGAAGGATCACTGTATATCAGTCAGTTGTTCATTGTGTAAAGTGTCAACTAATGCCTGTAGAGTTATGACCTTTGACCTCTCTGCCACCCACCATGACAGAAATCCTCATGGATGAGTTTGACCTCTGGACCTTAGAGCTGACATGGCATAAGACTTTGAAACTTCAATGTGTATGCATGCGTGTGTGTGTGTGTGTGTGTGTGTGTGTGTGTGTATGAGTGCGTGTAGGTGTGTGGGTGTGGGTGTGTATAGGTGTGTGGGTGTGTGTGTGGGTGTGTGTAGATGTGTGTGTGTGTCTGCGCCTCCGTTTTATTCTGCCAAAGGGGAATGTTCCTGTTTGTCTGCCATCATGTCTGAGCATTTTTAGCTAACTGGTGTCATTTCTGCCTGGGGACCTTCTTTTACACACCAAACCCAGTGCAATATGTTTCAACTAAGACCCTGCAGAATATATTTGAACACTGTTTGATTTAAATTGTATTCATTTTCAACATTGGCACATACTATACAAAGTTTCCCATATCTCTAATACCTACATTTCCAAGTTTTATTTAGTTAATGGAATTATTCTACCGTGGCTGCGCAGCTTTGGATAACATCTAAAGTAATAGTCTTGCCCTCCTGCTTGTCTACATGCGCAAAATTTCCGTATGTAAACAATATAATTTAGGGGGTCAATATTTTGCAAATCTGACTATGAGTAAGTCATTGCCTCACCAGCCATGAAACTCACCGCACATCACTGCTCACCATATATATACAAAATAATGTATTTGACAGCAGACGCAATCATTTGTGTGTAACAGAGTATTTATTCTGTGAAAACAGTAGATTTTTAAGTAGTGGCTTTGGTGCACAGCTTACACTGAGCTTTTTCTGCATAAATGACTACGCACTTGATAATCACACAGTCATTTATAGAGACTGTCATCCATCATGTACAAAATAAAAACGTTAATCAGCATAGACAATCACTTAACATATTGCTAATAGAAATAAATCTCCAATTTTATACAAATGGATCAGTGCTTGAACAATGCACAAAGAGACCTTGTAACTGCCCTCTTACCTAAACTTAATGGGGAAATAACCACAAAACTATTTTCTGATACAAAGATGCTAACAGTGTTTAGCTTTTAGATTAATGGCAGTTAACGGTTACCCTAATGATAGAAATGACTTATGGTATTTTACCAAAGACAAAAGAAATCTTACAACCACTAAAATCTGACGCTACTCCACTTTTGTTAACATTTTGTAAAGAAAGTTGCGTCTTCTTTGGAGGGTCTGTGTTGTTTCCTGTTCTTTGTGCAGCTCCCCCACAGGCGAGGAGGGAAACACGTTTTCCAAATGGTTTTAGCTTGTTTGATGCAGTGCAATGTCAAGCAGTTTGTGTGTGTATGCATGCGCGTGTGTGTGTGGGAGGGAGTCGGGAGGATTTGGGTTCTTTCTTTACCAGCTAAAATTGTAGAAAATATTGAAATGTTACATTTATCATTTGTTGAACCAGTAGACCGATAGAACGGTCCACTGGACTATCAGGTGTGAAAATATCCCAAATACATAAACAACTCGAGTAGATGGCTGACTGTCAGTACTGTTGAAACTGGATGTTTAACATATTTCAACTCTGAGTTAGATACTAGCTTTAGCATGATTCATTTACAATTTGTCTACGTATGGAAAGCAGGTCAGCACCAGTTGTGCTTTGACTGACTTTCCATTTCCCTGAACTTCTACAGAAGAGCAAAGTTGGCCTGATCTCCAAAGCTACTGCAGCCACTTTAATGAAAAACGCAGCAGGTTGATTTAAGCTCAAATCCCCCCATACACACACACACACACACACACACGCACACACAAAGCTTGCTTCCCTTTTGTTTTGCTTTGTTGTTTCAACAGTACATTGATATGCGGGTGGCCGAATCTACATCCTGCTTAAAATACAAAATATGTGAATGAGGCTCTCGTGTGCAGCTGAGTGGTATCATGATGTCTCTTGTATCCGACTCATGCAAATGTCCGACTCTTCAACATTGAACTGTGACTACTGAACCAGAGGACAGCAAATGTAATGGGAATACATTGAAGAAATAACTTGAAATAAAGTAAAACTACAAAACCAGAAATTTGATGTATGATTTGCCAAAATCAGACAAATTTGAAATAAACAGTTTGGTGCTTACTGTTTGGTTTAAACCAGTGGATACATGCTCAATGCCTCTATAGGGTGAAACAAGTCTGTTTTCATTTATGCATCAAAATCATCTATGGAGGAAAAATCATCAGCTGTTTTTTTATTTCCCAACTCATGATTTGATTTGAAGCTGTGGGATAGTTATAGCCTTGCTCTATGTAGAACAAACAGACATAACTATCTAATGCTACAATTATCATATGTGATGGGATTACACTGCATGATGGGTAAAGACCAGATGGTGTTTGTTTTTACAAGCCACAGGAACGATAATGCCCCACTTTGCTTGTATTTTATTTCTCTTTTGTTACCACATCTCCTTCTTCTTTATTTGAACTTGTTGGCTCTTGTGTTTTATCTCCCTCCCCTAAGGGACCAGACCATTCTGATGGAGATACACATGAATATTAAGGTATGAATGCCATTATCTTGTCATTATTCACTGTAGGAATGAAAAAACATAAATTTATATAAAGTACTGGGAACAAGATGAGAAGAGATTTGTTTTCTTATGTTTTAGAATTGAGGTATTATTATTCAATTTTGTTTGGTTTGCTCACACAAAATCACTTTAGGGACAACAATAAATTTATTTCTAACTTTACAAAACTTACAAAACCATATTGTACTTTTAAACATATAGTTCAAAATTTTTTATTAATGTAAGTCCTGTCTAAATTAGCCATTCAGTTTCTTGCGATTCCACAAATTTATGCAAAATCAACAGATCTCCTGCATTTTTTTGTGCTATTGCATATTTGAGAGTGTGATATTTTCTGCAAAAATAGAAAGCTCCGTTTGTTAGCCCAAGCAAAATAGCTTTGGGGATTCATTTTATTTATCTAAATCATACACTGTATTGTATTTCAAATAAATAGTTTTTTTTATTAAATTCACACAAAATCAACAGATCACAAGCATTTTTTCCGCTAATCCATAGATTAGTCGAAAATTTATTTAAAATTTTCCGCAGCGTTGGTGAAAAACATTGAGTTTAAGTGGCTGACCACCTGCAGGTGGCAGTGTTTCTTACTTATTATACACTGTTGCCTCACCCTTGTGGTACAAGAGAAAAATTCCTTGCATTTAAGACATTCCCGCGTTATATTTAACTTACTTAAACACATTTTCCATAGTAGTTTCTGGTTTCAGAGTAATTCCAAAGTTTGCAAAGCAAAATTACAGCATTTGTCCCATTTTCAGCTGGTCAGTTTTGCTTTCACACTGCACTGTGTCAATCGAACCAAACCCTTTAAAAAACCTTTAGAAAATGTAAACAAAAACATGTTAAAAAGCACCAAAATCTTAGTGCTTCTTAACATTTTAGTGTGTTAAGAACACAAAGTTTTTCTCTTAACAGTTTAACTTGTGGGTGTATCTTCTCTGGCAGCCATCTTGGGTTGCTGTAAAGAGGAGGTCCACCTCAAAACCTGCTCTTTTATGGGATGTTTGGTGATCAGAGCTGGAGTTTGATTGGTTGAAGCAATAAAAAGAATAAAACAACTTGTAAATTTGTGCATTTTCATAGATATGATGTTTGCCTTATATTTTATTAATGATAAATAATTATCAATGTTTCCTTTTTCTATGTGAAAGTCAACTTTGCTTCTTTTTCCCCACTCTGGATGGCGAGGTGATTGGTGGATTTGAACTGAGGAGGCGGGGTTTGATCTGTATATGGGTGGACTGCTGGATGTGGCAGGCAGACTGAGGGAAGGCCTGCCAGCCTTAACACTCCTTTGATGCCTGAGAGCCAATAAATCAGCTTTGTTTGCTGTACAGCCAAGTCTGAGTGATAACTTCTCATGTCCACACCTCAGTGTACCAGTCGTGTCAGAAGTGGGATTCAAACCCTCGCCTCCAGGGTAGACTGCGACCTCAATGCACCTGGTGGCCTGCCGGGAGTGTGTAACACACCGGGGGGAAACCCTGAAGTCTCTCGTTCACCGTTATTTTTCTTTACCTGTTAATTTTATGAAAGGTTAGTGAGGAAGAAATTGTACACAGTCTGAATATATCCTTCATGACTGGCGACTTGCCTTACAGTGTAATTGACAAAGAAGTGTAATACTGGCGTTTTGACAAATGATACCCATGTTTTTTAATGAATGTCTGGTGCTCCAGTCCTAAATTGATCATCTGTAGATTTTCATTGTCAGTTGCAAGCTTGAAGTCGATGATTTGTTGGCTACATTTTGACAGAATGTTCTTATTTTATTTTTATAACTGTTACAAAAGGAATTTGTTTTAATATATGAAGAGTATAAACATCCCTTCCACATAGATGTTTATCCTGAGCTTATCCTGTGCCGGGTCATGTTGGGTTAAAACCAATCCCATCATACACTGGGACAAATGTTAAACTGAGTAATCACTTCAGGGATTTATTTGTTTGTTATTGCTAGGGGATTTTTTTCCTGCTTTGTAATGTTTAAAGAGTTAAGATCATCATGCCCAAAGTACTGGCTCAGTGATACCGATGTTGTTGTACAATTAGATATAATTGCATTCAAATTAATTACTAACAGTAATATTTAATCCAAGCGAAAGTTGAGATTTCATATTGAATCAGGTTTTATTGTTAACATTTGTTGTCAAAGCAAATATTAACCCCTCCTTTGGACTACTTATAAGAGACGTGTAGTTTTTCTTTCTTTCAATCATTTCAATGATTTTGTGATTTGTGCATTAAGTTGTTTGCGAAGAATAAGACACACACTAGCCTCTTTCATATTCTGTGATCTACAGGGCTTTTTATGTCTTGTGATAAATTGAAAGGTTGTCAGTGTTTCAGCAGTTTTTTTAGTTTTCTTCCATATTAGTGGAGCACGAAAAACTGAATCCAGCTTTTTCGTGTTTTATTCTTATTCTGGGGTGACAAAGAGGACTAGATCCAGAAGACCTGACCAATCTGGAAGGTCGACACAGCAATAAATCTTGAAAACAACTTGGTGCTATTTGGTGTTTTATAAAGTAGCAAAAGCAGGCTAAAGTATATTCTCTGAGATACAGGGAGCCAGTTAATGGACTTTAGAATTGGGTTGGTGTGCTCTATTCTACTAGACTTAGTGAGGACCTTAACTATGAGCTAAGTTATATTATAGTTACAACTGACAGCTCTTTGATTCCGTTGGCCTCTGCACACTCTGAAACCAGCAACTCGGAGCCCTTTGAATCCTTTCAAGTACCTGTTCTTCAAAAAATCCACCTGTGTATAAATCTGTGTGGATATGCAACATACAAACACTGCTCCAAATGAAGGCTGTAAATGACATCAGTGGGCAGCATTGAGAAGCACTGTTTTGATGACATGCTGAAGGAAGAGTGTCAAAAAGTGTCAGATGTATTGATGATGATTGTTTTATATAACATTTTCATGCCAACTGAACATAGTTAATTGACTATGGTATAAAATGGCATTATGAGTCTGGAAAATACATAAATACATACATTATATTTTGTAAAATCTTCACTTTAATCCAGTGCAATGCTATTGTTGTGTACTTCCCACCTCCGTTTCATGAGAATAGATATTTTTTCAGGTGTTTAGAAAAGTTGCATTCCCCTCTTTTCATTCTGTCCATATGGACTTAACAGTTTGTCAACAAAAGAGAACAAGTGCACAGTGGAGTGATGCATTCAGCTAATGAAAAATCATCATTCACAATACAGGATTAATTAGATGAGACGATAATCATTTTAACAATGTTAAGTCTTCAAAATCCCTGGCTGGATTCATCCATGATAATATTCTCAAACCTTTCTAATTTTGTTATAAAGTAGTTTGTTTTGTGATTATAGCTTTCATTACTGTTATTCTTACTGTTGTCAAATATGTCCTTTTACATCTAGTTGATGATTATGTTTACAATTATATCAGTAACAGTCTTTCTTAGCATTATTAATAATTAAATCAGCATAGTAACATAATGGCTGCTTCAACAAGCGAGTTCTTGTTGATTTGTTTGTCAGAAGACAAAGAGATGTGAAAACCCACAGCATCATTTGGTTTCTCCCTAAGGAGTAATTAAAAGATTTTTCTTAGGGCACATTGCTGTCTGTGAGACTTTATGGCCTTAGGTTTGATGTGCTGGTTTGTCCTCGCTGAGAAATATGTCAGTGACATATAAATTAAAATCTGATAACATTACTTCATTCATTAATCATTATTCATTTAAAATGCTACATAAAACTTTGCATATATATAAAGATCCGGGTGAAATCCAATATCTTGACTAATATTCATTTGACTAAGCCTAGACTTGCTCAAAATGTATTTTTAATAAATGACAAAACATTTATGTATGTATATATATATATATATATATATAAACACACATGTACGTATGTGTTTAATATCTTTAATAGAATGATATGTAATATATTACATAGCTAATTATAGGGTAATATGACACTGTTCTACTGTCGCACCTCTTTACAGTCATACAAATCCAGCTACTGTTTTGTCATTTATTAAAAATACATTCTGAGCAAGTCTAGGCTTAGTCAAATAAATATTAATCAAGATATTGGAATTCACCCGGATCTATATCTTCAGAATCTACCTCTCCTCTCCTCCCTCTCTCTCTTCTAAAGCTCTTCAGTGGGTGGAGCTGAGCGTCTGACTGATGGCTTCCCGCTTAGCGCCTCTGCTCGCCTCTGTCTGGGACTTCTTGCCTGGATCTGGCTAGTGCTGATGCAGAGCTCTCCGTCCCTTTCCTTTCCCTCCCCTTTCCCTTCCCTCATTATCTTTATGCGTACACACACCTCTACTCTGCTTTTTCTACATTTCTGTATGCACGCTGCGTTTTTATTCTCTCCCCTCCCCGCTGACGGAGGTGGGCACTCTTCCCAGAGCTGGTGCATCTAAGCAGGTGCATTCTCTTTCTCCCCTCCCTCCCTCCTTTTCTCCTTCTCTCCTTTCCCTTGCTCTACCAGTGTGCACTCCGCTCTGTTGGATTTTTTTCCCCTCCTCCCCACCTTTTTCATTCGCTTCCTGTCTCAGTGGCAGCAGCTCAGGAGGCAGCTGTATGCGCGTCTGCATCACCATTGCTACAGGTAAAGACGGCTGCATTGTTGGATGCAGCACACTCCAAAAGGGGTAGAAGGTTGTCTGGTTGGTTGATTGGGGAAGTGTGTGCCTTTGTGGTTGCAAGTCTTCACTTCGGAGTGGGATGCATATCTTTAATCATCTCTAAAAGATTTTTTATAAAAGCTTCCAGGTCTGAAGGACGGGCAGAGGAGCTCAGCTATCAGACCAACTGGCGGACTGAAAAGCGTGCAGATAATCAGGAACTAAAAGGGACAAAAACAACCAGCACTCTTTGGACATTTTTTTTTCAACACTATCCTCTCCTGATGGTCTTACCTCTCTTCTGATCTTTCCTTATTTTTCTTCCTATCAACTGCCTGGTTCCTCATCAACGCCTCCTCTCACATTTTATCCCCACTGTGGCGGAATGTTCCTTGCAAATACATGAGAGGAAGCTTCCTGAGGGCTTTGCTGCGGCATTAACAAACGGTACCCTGAGACGGCAAGAGAGCTGAGCGGACGGCTTGGGGGAAATCTGATCCACAGCCGGCCAGAGAGCGAACAGGATTATTCGTCGCAGATTTATCCACCCTGTTATACTGCGCGACAACACCCCTTTTTTTTCCTACCTCACCCTCTTTGTCCTTTCTTGAAGTCTCTTTTTCAACACTTCTGGGAAATAACTGGATTTTTGGATTTCATGGCAAAGTGGGTTTAGATCATACAAATACATAAAGGGATACAAGGAAGACACTTGCAGAAAGTCTACCAGTGGCTAGAGGTGTTGAATAATTGTCAGAGAGTGTTAAGTCGACTCCTAATTGATCTTTTCTGGTCTCCCTTCCAACTACAAGACGAATAGATTTCCAAGAGAAGGGTGACTTGACTAAAGGTGTTGTGTCAGACCCCGCATTAGGATATTCTTTCAGAGCTCTGAAGACTGGGAAAGAGGCTGGACCCACCCTTCAAGTTTCCCTGTCCCATTGTGGATTTGTACACGGATTGCTACATGTTCACATCTCGTCCAAGCTGTGGATTTCTGCTGCACTGGCATTCAAACATTGATGGCACTGATTTCTAACAGATGTGAAGACGCTTCATCCCACACACTTTCCTGCTAGAGGCATCTCTTTTTTTCTCTTCTCTTGGTTGCTTTCACAGTGAACATTTTTTAAGTTTCCTGTTGACAATCGAGAATTGGCCAAGAATAAGCCTAAATTAATTTGGTGGATTGACTTCTACACAACCTCTCCTGTATCTAACTCAGTGTCTCTGAGTGAGTGTGGGTACTTGTGCTTTTGTGACTGCATGACTGCATGTATCTTTACTCCTGCCTTTCTTTGTATCTTCGTATCTTCGGCATACATACTCATATAGTTGCTACTGAGAGTGTTTTGGGAACTCCTTTGTCCGCCTCTACATTCCTATCATCTTTTCAAAGTCTGGCATTGTCAAGAACCTTTTTGCAATGTGCTATCAATACCTATTGCAGGGTTAACCCTTGATGAGCCAGAAAGGACGGCAGGGCAGGATGAGTGAGAGCTCTGGAGTTGCTGTATCTGGGGCAGTGATCCTGGAGGAACCCGAAGGTTCGGGAGCTACCGGGGGCCGTGGAGAAGTCCAGGCTCAGGATCAGGGTCCGTTTCGATGTGCTGTGTGGCCTCGCCAGCAGACATGGTTGTGCGTAGTCCCTTTACTTATTGGTTTCATTGGCCTTGGATTGAGCCTAATGCTCCTGAAGTGGATTGTTGTGGGTACAGTACGGGATTATGTGCCAACTGACCTGGTGGATGCTAATAGAATAGGCCAAGATCCCATCTTTCTCTCCAAGCCAAGCGGGATTCCTAAAGGTCCTGATACTACCACCACTACAACTACTTCCACAGTCGACAGTGGAAACCCCACACCTAGAACCGTAACTGTGACAAAAGGCAGAACTCGCACTGTTGCTTCGACCACAACTATAAACCCCAGGGGGGGCGGAGCCTCTGGAAGTCAGGTGACTCCTCGGAACCCTGGAAATCATAACGGACGTGTACCTTCAATCCTTACTACAACCACTGCAGTACCACGGACAACCTTTGTAATTGGAGCAACGACTACTAGCTCATCTCCTGCGAATCCGACAGTTCTTCGTGACTCTACACAAATGTGGACTACAGAACATACTACTACAGAGGAGGCCTCTACCACGCTGACCATGCATACACAAAGCCAACGCAAAACACGTAAGTTTTTTCTATACTTTGTGACTCCGAAAGTGTCTTACTCATATGGCGGTTGTTTGATTGAAGACTTATTCCACTATGAAGAAATCTGTTGGATAGGTTTGTGAAGTCAAGCATTGTTGCAAAAATCTGGCAGTTCACTCAATCTGTTTGGTTTTAAGCCAGTGTGTATTCTTTGTTTTTTGTGGAAACTGGTTTTTAAACTATATTACTAAACAGTGATGGATTTTTCAGTTGGAGATGTAGAGATTTTAGATCAATTATCAATATCTGTGGTCTTGAATGGATATGTTGTGTTTTTTCAGCTGCATCACAAGCCAAAATGACTGCTACATGGATAATATAGAGCATTTGTGGTATTACACGTGATTACACTAAATTACTTGAAGCTTCCTGAATATGAGTCTACATCTCTTCCATATTGTTTTCACCAAGTTGAGTGATTAAAAATGTACTCTGAGTTTAGAAGGAGGAGAACATGGAGTGTACACTCCATGTACACTGAGTGGTGTTGTTTATCTGTAACTTCAAATTTACATAGCTATGGTATTTAAACGCTGCATTTTTTTTCCAGAGTCATCCTAAATTGAAGTTGCCATCATTCATATCAGAGTTACTTAAGGAGAAGATCAATTTGTTGTTTGATGCTGATTCCTCTTTTTCTGTTTTACCACCTCTGTCCTTGACTAAAGTTATGTGAGCACCCACGCTATTGATTAGTGCTATGGCGGGATTTTCTCGCTGCAATCAATGACTTATATGTACACACACAGCTTCCTCTGTGATGGATGCTTTAGCTTTCAAAATGGTAGGTGCTGGTGTAGTTCTTTTAAGTTACCCTGCTTTTGGCCACTGAGCAACTGAGTTTTTGAAATCAAAGGGGGGGATTTGTGTGTGCGGCCTTACGCAGCACATGCTCAAGCTGTCTTCTAGGAGGCAAACCAGGGGAAGCAGATAAATCAGCATTCATTTAATGGCCATCTTTTCTTGCAGATTTGCATTACATTTACTGTTGCACTTGCTGTTTTATTTTATTGCTTTTATCTTTATTGCTTTGTTTTGAATAAATTTTCTTTGTAATATTTATTACTTCAGTTGTACTTTTCTGGTGGCTAAAGATATACAATGAAGAAAAATGATCCTCTTTATTCCTCATGTCTTTGTTTTTATGGTCATGCTTAAATGTTCCAGATACAGATACAACTAACAATTATTTTAATTATCTGGTAATCTATTGATTATTCCAAGAACTAATTGATTGTTCCAAGAAATTAAAAAAATAACACAATCTTCAGATTCTTACTTAAAATTTGCCTTTTTTTAAATTAAAAATAATATATATAAAAATGGAGATGAACAAATATTTCCTTTTTAAAGGAAATATCTGATATAGATGGAAACCACAACTTCACACAGATGTAGAGCATGTAGAGCAAAACCATGCTCAGGACAGAGCAGACCTGCCCGTCCTGAGCATGGTTCAGGATGGGCAGGACAGGCAGGACAGGCAGGCCTCCCTAATATATATCGGCACATATTAGGGATGTGCCGATCAGATTTTTTTCTGCCGATACCGATCACTCCTGAGGGCCGATCACCGACACTGATCACATAATTGTTATTTATTTATTTTTTATCATAAACACTACCATTACATTATGTGGAAAAAGGAACCATGAATTCACTTTAATTTAGACAAAAACTTGTTTTTAATAACTTTTTCCAAGAAGAAAACTAAACAAAACAGGCATTGTGCAAATTGTACTGCTATCAATAAAACTATCTTTAACAGACT
>CAEGAF010135593.1:0-25820 GCA_903067075.1 Micropoecilia bifurca | reverse complement strand
CTCCATGGCCTCTCCAAACTCCTCCCACGCCCGAGTTTTTGCCTCAGCGACCACCTGAGCTGCATGCCGCTTCGCCCGCCGGTACCCATCAGCTGCTTCTGGAGTCCCACAGGCCAGAAAGGCCCCATAGGACCTTCAGCTTGACAGCATCCCTCACCGAAGGTGTCCACCAACGGGTCCAAGGGTTGCCGCCGCAATAGGCACCAATGACCTTGCGGCCACAGCTCTGATAAGCCGCTTCAGCGATGGAGGTACGGAACATGGTCCACTCAGAATCAATGTCCGCAGATCCGATGAAACGACGACAAAATCGATTATCGAACGGCGGCCAACGAACGGCGGCCAACAACAAAATGACCCAAAATTAAATGCATCAGTTGCACATTTTGCAATAAAATACAATAAAGGGCTAAAAAATAACATAAGAAAATAATTTCCATATATTTGCTGATGATCCTTAAGGTTAAAATCTGAGCTGCTAATTTGCCTGGGAATTTGTTGTCAGTAACTCAGTAGGTTTCGTTCTCTTCTACCTGTTCAGAACCACGTTAATATTTTATGTTATTTTACATTTAAAATAATTCCTGCAGAGCTAGAAATAATCCTAAAGCAGAATCCATCAATTATGGATCCATCAGAACATTGGTCAGATGTGAGGAGTTTTTGGACCCAGATTCATTTTACATAAATCAGCTACATATGAGCACAAACATTCAGTAACCAAGTCAAACGTTTTATAAACTTGACTATTGGATTTAAAGTTTTATAAACTATTGTAAACTTAATAGGTAAAATGTTATAATTTGTCACATTTCTACCGTGCAGAAGGGTCACAGCTGAGCTTCTCATCATCTGATGAAGAGGCTTTTTGTGCTTCTCTGCCTCTGTGGGTTATTTTCACATAAATGCCATCTTTGGGTCCCAGAGTGCTGGAGGATTTCAGGTCAAGAGGAACCTGAAAAACAAACGTGGAAGCAAGAAAACTATTAACTGGCAATTTTTTCATCAATTTACAGTGTTAATTATCACAAAGTAGTTTCCAGGAAGTTTCCAAAGGAGTCGGTGAACAGATGGGCCCCTGACTCCACATCACATCCCAAACCTGCTGCAGACGTCCTGAAGTTTCACCATGTTGTCCTCACCTGCATGGTGCAGAGCCCAGTGTGTGGGTGGCTCTTTGAAGGACAAGAATTAGTCATGAGCCCAAATAAATCAATAAATAACTGACCTCAAAAGCCAATCACATGACAGGAAATCAATACGTCTCTGTATCCAGATGTGGTGAAGACGGCTGGTTGAAGTTCAAAAACAGCATCAGGATGAAGACTCCAAAGGTTGTAGACATAAATATCATGAGCTTGAGTTCAATTATAACAATATATTTATCAGATATATTCAAACACAAAAAGAAAACATTCACAAAAATATTCACAGATACTGACCTTCACAGGACTATTCTGCTGTTTTTACTAACCTGCAAAATCTGGGTCCCAAGAGATCATGTAAAACATGTAAAATCCATGTGGGCGTCAGTTTTTATCCAGTTATGAATCATCAGTTTTCTTTGGTCACATTTAGCCTTTTTTGGGCTGTTATCCTCTCACCTGTTCTCCTTGTTTGTATATTTAGCTTTTTGTTTAAACATCTGCTTTCAACTGTGATCATATGAACGTTGACATTGTTTAAAATCTAAACGAACCGAAATGTTCACTAAAAAAAAAGTTAATTAGGACAATTCAAATAAATGTTGAAAAAAAAAAGATTAGCTAGCTAAGATATCAACATGCACCAATTTCTTTTTGGTTTTCTATTAATTTTTTTCTGGTTTAATTTTTTTTTAAATTATTCTTGTTTTGTTGACTTCCTGTCTTCTGAAGGTGCCTTTTAAATAATAATAATAATAATAATAATAATAATAATAATAATAATTATTATTATTATTATTATTATTATAAATAATATTTATTATTATTATTATTATTATTATTATTATTATTATTATTATTATTACTGTGGTCATAATTAATGAATTACGTCCGGATGAACCCCGTTTGTCAGATTAAACATCAACCTTTGTGTAATTAATATGTGTTTCACATCTATGTAAAATAAACTTTACAGTGTAAACAGAACCTGACATTCTGTCTCCTGTAGACGGTTTCGGTCTTTTCCTCAAACTTAGAAAACCAGAGATTCAAACTTTAACGTTTTCCTCCACACCACGTGTCTTCTGAGCTTTAACTTCCGTGTTGGCGTTGCCAAGGTAACAGCAGATGACGAAGCCCCTCCCTCCCTACGTCACTACAGAGCAGAGACATTCCTGCAGTCGGAGCCGCGGCATCACCTGTCCACCGTGAGTCCTGTCTCTCCGTCTCTCCGTCTCTCCTGTCCTCAGCCGCGGTCCAAACGGTGAGACGTTTGTTCCGCTTCTTCTGAGCGACAAACTTTGTTCCGGGCGGCCGGGAGACATTTTAGCGGTTTTAGGTAAAGTGAGAAACACCTTGGCGTCTGAGAGAAGTTACGAGGAAGTGAGTTTCACACTTAGAGTCTGTTAGTGAGAGAGAGGCTGAGTTTGTTAGAGGAAGTTTCTAAAGAACAGGGAGGAAGAGCTTCGTTGGTCTTATTGAAACAGGTTTTCTTTATTTCTGTCTGTCGCTCATTTATTGCAGCTTCTCGATGTCACCTCTAGTTTTACAGCCGCTTCTGTGACTCTTCCTTTCTGCTGTGTTCGGTCTGATATTGTATGCATGTTTATTGACTTGGTGATTTCTGTTTTCTGAAATGCATTTTTCTTTTCAGATGGATTAATTCCTGCAGGACGATGCGGAGATGAGGCCGGGAAAGTTTCAGGTGAGTTGAGAAAACAAAGCAGCTCAGGTGTGTCTGATTAAACATGAAACCGCAGTTTGAGACAAAAACATGGACTTACTATGATCTCATGATTACTGCTAACATGTAGGTCATTCATTTTGCAGGTCGTGTTGTTTTGTGGTTTTACTTTGAGGTTGTGGTTGAGACTCTGCACAGTTTGTGACTGCGGTCCTGATCTGCTAACTGCTGCAGGTCTAACAGCTGTTACCTAAAACTGATAAAGTCTGCATGCAAAGCTCACGTTACTCCTGAAGTTAAACAGCAGAATGACGGCCAGGCTAAAGTTAGACAGAAAAACATTTTCACTGATATGCAAACAGAAATCCTGGACATCAACTACACTTTAGTGGCCAGTCAGAAAATATGGATCCTGATGTAAACAATCCTTGTTTTCCAACTTTTCTACTCCAACTTAACCAGAAATTAAAGTTGCTAACTTTTCTGCTGTGGCTTGTAAATATGATTAATATTTTCTGTCTTCTGGTCTGGCTGGAAATCTAATAAGTTGGCTTTAAGTTTAGGTATCTTAACTGTTAGATTTTCACACCATTCCTCTGATTTTATTTATTTTTTATTACCGACTCAGTGAAATGGTTTAATACATTCATCTAGAGCCTTTTATTATGTTGTCCTTACCTTCTATTATTTTACAGTGAATGCATCATGAGCAGAGGTAAAAATCACTCTGCGAACAGTTTGAACTCGGTTCCTTTTCTCATGTCTCTTGCTCACTCTGACTTATCATTTCCGTCATTCTTGCAAAATATTTTGGTTCAACTTGAAAACAAATTCAGAAAAGTCAAATGTCTTCAAAAATATGTTAGCTGTGTATCTTTTAGTGAAATTTGACAGAATACATTTACATTGTGGAATATGAGCGATGCTACATTAGGGTCCCCAAAACCTTTTTCTGTAACATTTCATAACGTTTCCCATCTCTGCTGGGGGCCGAAGTCAGTTTAACAGAAAAGGTGTGACGGTTGCAGGAGAGCTTAAATATAAAGATGTATTGTTTTCCAGAAAGCACAATCCATTAACCCTCTCTGGGTTCTTTACAGAAAAAAAATCCAGGAAATATATAATAACACTATTTATTAAATAAATACCATATTTTCCAGACTATAAGCCTCAGATTCTCTGCCGCTCCAGGTTTTCCACAGCGATGCAGCAGAGGGAGGCGGACAGCCAACATCTGAGTCATAACAGGTCAATTGAATATCACATTTATTACGGTTGAAAAAGAAAAATATTCCAAGTTTAGATGTGAACTGATTATGGTAGTTTCCAAACTGTAACAGTAAAAGTGCTGATCCTTCGTGTTGCTACTAGCATGTGCTAAATGAAAATAGGTGCTTTCTTCTTCTGCTGCTGCTGCTGCCATCTACTGGATCCTAATATCTATACCTCAAATTCTCATAATGATCCCAGTATTATTAAAAAAAACAAAAAAATCTTCTTTTTCTCCTCAATGCTGTTTAACCGATCAACAACATTCTCAAATTTCAATTCCCAATTAAAACCTGATTCCGTTTTAATGTGCGCTTTCTTCTCTTTTATTTCCAGTTTTGACTTCCAATGATTCACTTCCTGTTAAAGAGCCCCCTGGTGGTTGAAGAAAAATCCATATATAAGCCGCAATGGGCTAAATGCCGCATGGTTTGAAGCTTAGGAAAAAAGTAGCGGCTTATATTCCGGAAAATACGGTATATGAAAAAAAAATCTAAACACTCTGGAGTTCAGGGGGCCGGACCAAAAGTGGAGGAGGGCCGGATCCGGCCCGCGGGCCGTAGTTTGGGGACCACTGTGCTACAGGGTGAATTGGGTTTAGAGTTAGAAGGAACTAGACTTAGATTAACTGAATTTTTAAAAATTGGATCATTTATCTTATTCCTGAAGCTTTTTTTTTGCCGTCAGTCTCTCTACATGTATGTCTTTTTTTTGTCTTCTTGTTCATCATCTCTATATTAATATGGATCATCAAGAATACTGAAGAAGTGCAAGAGGGAGGCAATCTTCCAAACCAGTGCTCCCAGTCTGAGTTACATCAGCCAGTCAATAAAGCAAAGGTTTACCTGTCAGAAGCCATTAGTGTCAGTGGGAACATCGTCCCACAGAGAATACAGAGAGCAAAGGTCACTACAGGTGATTTCCTGTGTGCTTCCTGACCAAACACCTGCTGTGGTCAATTGGGCAAAATTGACAATTCAGTCGGCAAATCTCAAAAGTAATAAAAAATTAAAGCCATGAGTGAAAGATCTGCTCTGAAGAATCACTTTGTGAAGCTCAAACTGCCCAGACAGGTGTGTGACGCAGCTGATCCTGTAGAGTGTCAGCATGTTGTAGACGGTCAGCTACGTCTCCGACGGCCATTTGGCTCCAATTGGAATTACAAAATTAATTTGCGTAATTTTTACACTAGGATGAGATTTATTTATTTTTTAATCAAAAATTGGTGAATTTTACAGAATGGCAAGTCTATGAAAATTGTCTCGTGACTCTGCACCACATGAGTCGTGAGAAAAATCAATCATTTGGTTGAAAAGCCAAAGATGACAAACAGGAAGTGGTAGAATGTGGTGCGTTTAGGAAACGCCTGGAAAATCAACAGTTTGTGAACATCAGCCATGAAAACGCAGCTCTTGACTCATGGCGCATGTTAGCTGAGGCACATTAGCTTCTGCTAAATACTGTGTTGGTATTTCACTTTGCGTTAGCAGAGCTAATGTTTGATTAGCGCATTAGAGTTATCTGGTTCCACTGCTGCTTGTAACCATTTGGTGGCTAAATTCACCTGCACACCACACTTTTCAGTTTTTTCCTACTTTAAGGGTTTTGAAATGTTACCATTCTTCATGGTAACAGTATGCAGCGTTGTTACGGCCCCTGGCCCCTTGAGGCTGTCCAGGCTCCCTTTTGTTATGCAGGATCAGCTGTGGGTGCAACACCTTCCTGATTGGCTGTCTGAGGCTGCTGGAGAGCAGCTACACCATTGGACCAGCAGAGGATTGTCAAGCCAATCAGCCATTGATGATCCACCTGCTCCCTATAAAAGGCTCCTGAATTCATTCCTCTAGTGGGGCAGCTAGTTGGAAGAGGTTTTGTGAAGCTGTCCCCCTTTGTTTGGCCGTTGCAACTGCTTTAAGCAAGTTTTTGAACTAGTTTGGTCCTGTTTGTTCAGTTTAGCAATTCTGACTTTGCTCTAGCTAACTACACAAGTTAGAAGATTGTGTTTGGGAGGCTTGGTGCTCTCCTTAGCATTTCCTTTGTGTGCTTTGTTTTCCCCTTTTGGGTTATTTTGAGTTTATTCTGAATAGACTTGTTTGAACCCTTTTGTAACTTTAATTTGCACTTGATATTCTTGAGTTTAATTCTTTTTGTTTTGCATTAATTGGGTTAAATTGTATTGTTTTGTGAATCTTTATTTTGTAATAAATCATTTTACACTCCAATTGTTCCTCTGGACACATTTTATGTTATCGCCCCTGGACCCCTAGACCTTGGGGCGTAACAAGCGTACTAATATAAGCTCTTTATTTTTAGGTTTTGATTAGCTGCGTGTTTTTAAAAGTTTAAAGTATGTGAATGTTTTTGTGATTCAGTAAATTCCTCCTGTTGTATTTACTGGACCAGAGGTTGTAACTAAAGACCCTCCTTCTGTGCTCCTCACAGGTTTCATCTACTAATTAAAGAGGTGGTTGCTAAGAGATGACAATCAGTGGCATTGCTGAAAGCCTCGGTCCCACAGCAGCCTGAAGCTCCACTTCCTCCAGCCGTCCGTCTGCAGCTGCCTCCCAGAAAACACTCACTCACTCCATGGCAGCTTTCACTTCTCCGTGTCCTGACATCACGACGGCGCTGCAAACACGAGGAGGCGGCGACCGAACGAGCGCGGAGGAGGACGACTCCAGGAGGAGCCGCAGTTCAGATGTGGGACAGAACCCCATCCTGGAGGAAACTCACGAGTTCTTCCAGATGTGCGACACGGAGAACAAGGGATTCATCACCCGCCGGGACATGCAGGTGAGCCTGCGGCGCGGAGATCACACCCAATCCTCGCTGCAGCTTTATTCCTAAATAAATGGATTAAATGTAATCGGATAAAACCTGATTGTTTAGAAGTTTGAATAGGAGCAGAAGAGATTTGAAAGGAAATCTGTAATTAAATGAAACTGGAAACCTCCTGATTTTCTTAGTGTTGCTGTTTTTGTGGAACCTTTTCTCCTCTCAGAATAAAGAATCATTTGTGGCTTTGTTGTCCCACTGAACAGAATGCAGGGACGGCCGGAGTCCTCATTACTGATACCAAACAGGAGCGTGATGCTGCTGTGCAGCTCACTCAAAGCAACATAAAAGAGACAGAGACTCTTTGTCACACAGCCTCTCCACCTGCATTATTGTGCAGATTCTCTGGTCCATCAGAAGCTCATCCAGGGCTTTGATGAGCCACTTCAATGCTTCTCCTCTATGGATCATAAATACTCAGGAGGAGCTTTGATCTGCCGTTTATGGTCATGATCTGGTAATTAGGCCCAATTCTGCTAAATGCACTTCAACCAAACTGTTATTAGATGCTGTTTAAATGATTTATACTTTACCTGCGACATGTTTCACATCATTAAACAAATCTTTCTGTCAGAGATAAGCTGAGTAAATACACAGAGCTGGTTTCAGTGATGAAGGGGAAACGGCCGTCCAGTCTGGCCCTTTGTGGAAAACTACTTGCTACCTAAAGCAAATAAGCAGCTGAGCTACTCCTGGCTGCAATCATCTGATAACAGCTGCAAAGTTTTTCACATCTTTGTGGAGGAATTATGATTTGATCTAAAGTGGCTCAACTGGTTTAATTCAGCAACGCGGCCAAGTCTGACCTTTGGCTCAAAGTTCTGATTCTGAAATTGTATTTTTTATACCAGCTTCTAAAAAGTTGTACTTTAGTTCCAACAGATTTTTATTTATTTTTTGTAAATCTGAGATGAATTCTCCCATGAAAGCCATTGTTGCCCAGTCTCTCCTTTTTTATTGTTCTTATATTGTGACCTCTGACCCTAACTGAGGCAGGGAGGCCTGCAGAGTTTTAAGCTGCGTTCCATTGACGTTATTTACCATTTATTTGAGGTAACGGCGTTCCGGTTAGCATGGGGAGAAATTCCCAGCAGGAGTTTCCGGCTCCCAGTGGAACCAACATCAGACGCTCTGGACCTCCTGGCTGAGTTGTTGGAGTCGTTCTGCTGGGTTTTCCTCTCCTGGGAACTTTCTCCACCGTTCCGTGTTTTTTCTCAGCTTCTCTGGAGTCCAGGAGCTTTAGTACTTGTGACCATTTCCACACTGATGTCAGATTTTCTCATGTGTTCCTGAATTTCTTCACATCAGAACATGATTCTCTGCTTGGTGAAAGTTTATCCTGCTTCATGTTGTCAGACTGGTTCTCCCAAAGTGGTTTCTTTACTCTGCAGTCAGACTTGATTAGTTACTCTAAAAACATTTAACAAGGTTAGTTAGGATAACTTTGTTCTGTCAAATCATCATTTGAAGTCTTAACTGATGGTTTGATTATCTGGAACATTTAGGATAAAAACTAAAGCAACTAAACCGCTCTTTGCGGTTTGTTTTCAGTTGAATCTGTTTGTTGGTTCAGACCAGGACCTCCAGCTGGATGGCTTCACCGTGTCTCCAGAAGATAAGACTCTCCAGAACAGCTGGCTGTTGAAAGCAGATGTTTTCCTTTGTGCGTCCAGCTCTGGGTTTTACGGGCGGCTTGGGTCAACATTGAGCCGTGTAAACACTGAGGCTCTGCTGGCTCCCAGGAGGATCTGCTGACGTTTACAATAAGCTGCTAAAGCCAAAGATTTTCCTCCACATAAATGGATTTAATTTATAGTAGCAATTTACAATAATTTGGGAGAGGTTTGTATTGTCTGGCTGGTCGTGTTCAGTAAACATCCTGGTTAACATGATCTGGTTTACTGAGATGAGAGGATGACAATGTGCGTCTTTCTCCTTTACTAATAGCTGCTGCTCCACATGACACTTGCATGGCAGTTGTTATAGCTACAGTGACATTAGTGTCCTTGGATTTTGTTAACCTGATGGGTGTTTTGTGCTTTGACAGCGGCTGAATGGTGAGCTTCCTCTGAGTGCAGACGAGCTGGAGAACGTTTTCGATTCGCTCGATTCTGATGGAAACGGGTTCCTGACGCTGGACGAGTTCTCCTCTGGTTTCAGTAAGTTTCCAAATCTAAATATGACTCCAACCTGCATCTGACCTGCTTGTGCTTATGAGCTGGATTTTGTGGGGGGTTTTTTTTGTAGGTGCGTTTTTGTTTGGCCGTAGGATTTCTGTAGATGACGCCATGACTGAGAAGAACCTGAGTAAACGCGTGCCGGAGGTTCTGTACCAGTCCCAGTGGAGGGAAGGTCCAGGCGCGGCTGAGGATGACGAGGAAAAGCACTTTGCGATGCTCCTGGAGAGCCTGGGGGCCAGCAGCCTCCTGGAGCAGTGAGTTCAGGGTCTGAATGTCTCGGCAGGGATGGTAGTGAAGAGGTCCGGATGGTTCTGCTCAGCGTTTTCTGTGCTGCCAGTCAGATGTTGGTGGGATCCTAAAGAGTAGGAGACCTGCAGAAAATGAATAAGAAGCTTAAAAAAACTTCACCTAAATTCAACTGTTTTATACGGAAGAGGATTAGGGCCACTGGAAAAAAAAAAAGTCAGATTTTTATTCTTCAGTAGCTGAGAAAATCTTTTCTCTGAATTCAGAGGGGAAAAAAGTAAAAAAAAAAAAAAAGAGTTGCCACCTGGGTCACTTTTTTTTTGTCCCTCTGAATTCTGAAAAAAAAATTGTGGGGTGGCACAAATTTTATTTTTTTTCCTTTGAATTCTGAAAAAAAAAAAAATTTTGGCCACTCATTTTATGTATTTATTTATTTTTTTACTTTTCCCCTCTGAATTCGGGGGGGGGGAAAAAATTCTGAACTACTGAAAAAAAAATCAGACTTTTTTTTTTCAGTGGCCCTAATCCTCTTCCATAGTTTTAAAACTCTGTTTCATGGCTTTCTTTTTTTCTGCTGCCCTTTCTAAGTCCAACTAAAAGAATGAATCTTATGTAAGATGCAGGTCGTCTCTTTTAAGATCTGGATGCTGCATTTAAGGAACTTATTGACTCTACAGCATGATGGGAACAGAGACGACATGTTTGATCATTTCAGTTTGTGCAGCTCAGGCTGATCTTCATTTGTTTGGGCATTAAATGAAGCTTAGTAGATTTTTGTGACATTCATGATAAAATTGCCCAGATGCCCATTGTTACTCTTTTCATAGAAAACCACAAGAAATCATTTTAAATTCTAATGAAGTCAGAGACCAAAGTTTTTACTTTTTGTCATTGGATGCAACCAAACTGGAATTTCTGACAATTTAGTGTATTTTACCCATTATTATTATTATTTTAGTCTGACTTTCATGTTTTTTTCTTTCAATAAAATATTTTTTACTGCAATAATGAAATGGATTTTTTCAAACATTTGAATACGTTTTCAATCTGTTTCTGGTTCACCCATTTTGTTTTTTCCCTCATTTCAAGAAAACAAAACTAAAGAATCCAATGTTTTGATTATTTTTAAACTAATTTCCAACACAATTACAAAACTTAAATCTTTTTTTTTTCCTCTTCATCTTAATGACAAATGAAGAAAAACCTGTTTAGTTCTTCAGAAACGCCCAAAGCCTCATCCTGTTCATCTTCGTTTAGAGGGAGTCTGAAGCTGATTCATGGCCTAGTCAAAGTACAGACTTGGGTTTGACTGAAAACCAGTGGTAAAACTGTCTGAACTCTGTCGCCAGCCCTGCTGAGGTGCGCAGCCTGTGGGCCCAGCTGCGCCGCGATGAGCCTCAACTTCTGTCCAACTTTGAGCTTTTCCTGGCCAGAGTGACGGCGCAGATCAGAGACGCCATCCAGGAGAAGAGAGACATGGAAAGTGCCCTCAAAAGGTCTGAGACGCCATCAGCCTCATCGAAACGTCCTGGTTTCTGTCACCTGTTTAAAAAAAACCCCAAAAAACACAAATTTTACTTGGACTACAAGTTAATTTCCTTATATTGCATATTAATGACTTTTATCCATTTAGGAAAACGGCAACACATGATGATGAGATTCAGCATCTATATGAAGAAATGGAGCAGCAGATAAAAAATGAAAAAGACAAAATACTGCTGCAGGTAATTATTTTACTTAACGCTTTGTGTTTGGTCAATGTTTTAGTATTTCCATTAAGTTTGTTTTTAAACACTTTTCTCCAGGACTACGATCGATTTCTGTCCCGAAGTAAAGACCTGGAGCTGCAGCTGTCCAGCAAGGAGAAGGAGCTGGAGCAGCTCTTCCAGAAACAGAGACGGGTCAGTGGAACCGTTCAGACTCCAGATCAAAACCTCCCATTCATAAGAGAAAATCAAACCAACCACAAACTGTTGGAGCAGGAAGAATCAGACGCAGGATAACTGTTAACATGAAGCCATAAAAACATAATGGTGACATTTAGCATCTCTTCATCAACGCTGATTAAAATGGTTGCATTTGAACCTACAACTCATTCCAACTTCAACATGAATCCATTTTATTCTCCAGTTTTTACTCAAACTATATTTACTGGAGCCAAATCCCTAAAACAGCAGCTTTAATTCACATTTCAATCAACGTAAAACAGAAATTCTGACTGAAAAGCAGCAAATTGACTCTGCATATCACCATTTTTTGCACTGAAAGGTGAAAACTCCTAAGAGCAAATTCATATAAAAATATCTTTAATGTTCAATCATTTTTCTTGAACAATCTCTGTCCAGTTGGAGTGTCAGTGTCAGGAGCTGCACAGTGAACAGCATGAGACCAAAGTGGAAAACGTGAAGCTGAAGCAGACGAACGACGACTTGGGCCGGGATCTGGAGCTGGTGAGCCAGGAGCTGACGCTGGCGCAGGAGCAGCTGGCTCTGCTGCAGCAGCAATCGGCTCGGCTTCACGACGAGAAGGAGATGTGAGCAAACAGTTCAGATCAGTCAGAATAACGTCTGGCTACTTTTCCAAACCTCGCTGTTTGGCTGTTTTCTCTACTCTGGTTCGTATTTGGATTTGAAGGAAAACTCCAGAACAAACGGACTGTTTTTGCACACAGGGAGATCTACAGACTTACTGAAGGACTGCAGAGGGAGCGAGCCAGTCTTCACAAACAGCTGGACCTTCTGAGGTGTGGCTCCATCAAACACGTTTCAGATGCATGTTGATGTCTCAGAACTTGTGGTGGGACTCGGTTTAACACAGTGGTTCTTAACCTGGATTCGACCGATGAGTCTGTCAGGGGTTCAGTGGAGCCTCTGCCACTAAGGCACTTGTGTAAAGTCATGATGACGCCCAGCTTTGCCATCACTACTGCAGAGGATCACGTTACATTGCTGAGCCAATCAGAGCTGAGGAGGAGCCTGATTGGAGGAGCTTCTCTCTCAGCAGGGATTTGAACTTGTGTCTTTATTTACTTCAGCAAAACTCACAGTTTTTACCAAATTCTGTAGCTTTCGTTGTTCTAAATCTGCTCCTTAGTCCATCTTTTTGGGGTTGTACTGCCTCTAGTGGCCTGGGGTGGTAACACAACTAATATAATTACATTACTAAATCAGACGGAGTGATTTAGTAATCAGTCTAAATACAGCAAAGTCTTTATTATTTATTATTCATTCTCTTAAGAATGTAGAGCTAATTAAATGATCTAAACAAGACCTTAAAGTTTCTCTCGATGGTCAACCTGTTGAAACTGTGGCTAATTTTAAATACCTTGGGTCGTTCCTGGACATTCAGCTCAACTTTGATGAAAACACTGACTATATTTTGAAGAACTGTCCTCAGAGACTCTACCTTTTCAGAGGCCTTGGTGATCTTGAATGTCTTGAATTTGGGGGTGGATCATATTTTATTCATCACTACAGGAGGGTTCAGTGAATGTGCAAATCAAACTGCTGGGTTCGGCTCCTCAAAAGAGGTTAAGAACCAGTGGTTTAACATTTTTAATCAGGTTAATTGTAGTGTCTGTAATTATATTTTATGACATTTTCAATTTAAAAGCTATTTTTTTTGTTAAATAGAAATATGAACTCAACAACAAATATATCTGTAGTTTTTAATGGAATATTCAGATTCTTCAGCATCAGATTGGAGCAAAGTGTTTCTCTGTTTATTTTTCCAGAATGTCTCTTATTCATGGAGTTTCTTTATAAATGTGCACTCTGGATGCTACATTAGCATTAGCAGCTACATGTTTAGCATTGAGATGCTATTTTAGGCTACCATAGCTTCACTAATGGTTGAACTCATTTTAGCACAACTTGAACACAACAGTTTTTTCCATCGTCCAATCGGATCGGTTTGAAGCAGAGATGAACCTTCATCCGCCATCTTGGTGGACGTCGTCAGATTTACGTTCACTCCAAAAACGCATTAAAAAGCAAGTTAAATGTGTTAATTTATCTATGAATAAATGAACACTGGGTTAAACACTGGATGTCAGGCTCTTCATCAGGACAGAATCTGTTTCTTTTATCATTTTAAAATCCTCCAAACATCTAGAGAATGAATTTACATTGTTCTAAGCCTAAACTTTGTGCAGGTAAACTGTGGGTGACTTTTCACCAGTGCAGACAGAGTTGGCACAGTCATAGTTATTCCTGAAATATTTTGAGTAGCATTTGAATAAGTCCTTTATATATAAAACATCTGGGTTACCAATGCATTTAATTTCAATATTAAGAGATTTTCCAACATGTCAAACATTCAGTGGAGACCCAGCTTCACGGATCGCTGTGTCCTCTAGTTTCAGATGTGAAGAAAAACAATCATGTGATATTTACCTTCTGCAGCAGGCAGATGTACCGAAATAAAATTAACATTGGAATGACGAGATGAAATGCTCTTTATGCTCTTTGCATTTAAAATCAAGAGCTTTGTTTACTCTGCTTTTCACTCACAACATGTTGGTCAGGAGACATGAGTAGGACCTGATGAGCCCAGATTGTAGGTGATGTTTGAGGTGATCAGTAATGCAAAAAGGTGGCGAACCTTTAAGCATTAAGCCCTAAAACAGCCGTTAGTTTTCATCTGTCTTTTCATTTCAGAGAAATGAACAAACATTTGCGGGATGAAAGAGACATGTCCTTTCAGGTGTGTTGTGTTCAGAGAAGTATAAAACATTTTCTGTTTTTCAAATCTTTCTTTGATTTGAACTGTGTATTAAAAATTTAATAACAAATCTCGCTTTGCAGAAACCAAAAGGAACCAAGAAAAGCTTGAAGCGCCGGTCCTTTATTGATGGAGTGAAGCCAGCAGAGACAGATGTGTTTAAAAGGTAAACCACACAGAGGTGAAGCTGACGTAGCAGCAGCAGCTTCATGTTTGGTGTTTCTGCAGTGAGGATGAGGAGGAGCCGACCTGCATCGTCCTGAGGCAGAACCTTAACGGCTCCTTCCCAGCTGAAGCCAGGAGTCGTTTCCAGAGGATCATCTCCATAGAAGAAGATCATCTCCCCTATTTGCTGAACAGCAGTCCGGCTCTGAACGCCCTGCAGGACTGGGCTGAGGTGGAGACTCAGCTGGATGATGAAGACGGTGTGGATGTGATGAGCGAACTTCACCGCAGGTCATCGCCGATCCAGTCTGAGGAACAGCAGGTCCCGACGTCTCCAAGAGGTCAGCCGGTCGGCAAGGAAACCACCATCAATGTAAGCGTCGCCACATGTAGCTGAGCTGGATTAACGTGAACCAGCAGGTTCGCTGGGCCCAACGTTTCCTTTAATGGTTCCCAGGAGGAAAGTGTCCCTTCGGCTCCTGACCGTCTCTTCAAGGTCGTCCTGGTGGGAAACTCCAGCGTGGGAAAAACCTCCATCCTCCAAAGATTCTGTGACGATCGCTTCCACCCGGGAACCTGCGCCACCGTCGGTACGCAGTGTGAACGTCTTTCACTTCCTGTCAGTCGATAAGAACTAAAACAACAGTCATGTTGGGCTGTGACTCCATGGGAACCTGGACACACCCTCAATGGATCTGGACTCCGCCCACTTTGGCGTTTTTCTAAATTTGTCTGAGGGTGGACTTATGCTTTCACATGAGGGTTATGTTTAAATAATTTCTGATGTCATTCTGTTTTATGAAATTAGATGTTGGATTAAAAATGCAGTAAATTGGTTGAAATTCTCAGGTTCTGCTTCAGTTTCTTTCCTTTTTCTCTCAATTGTTAAATGTAACACCCACCATTCAATGAATACATTTTTGTTGTTTGGTGTTTCTATGGTTGAGTTTGGACACAGCAGTGGCTCATCTGTTGCCTTGGAAACCATTATTTATATTTCAGTGAATCACAAAATGGTCAGATTGAAGGAAGATAAACATTAAAATAAATCACTCTATAACTTGTGTTTCTACAGGCATAGACTACAGTGTGAAGACAATAACTGTGGACAGCAGCCAGGTGGCGCTGCAGCTGTGGGATACAGCAGGACAGGAAAGGTCAGCTCTGTTATGAAAGTGTGAAACTTAGAGAAGTTCTGATGTCTTGGGTGAAAGTCCTCAGCTTTCTGCAAGGTTTTATGTGGCTTAAAGAACCGTGACATTAGGAGGAAGTGACCAAAAGTCCACTCATAGTCCACTTCCTGTTCCTCCTGCAGGTATCGCAGCATCACCAAGCAGTTCTTTCGCAAAGCTGATGGTGTGATTGTGATGTATGATGTAACCGCTGAGCAGAGCTTCACTGCAGTCAGACAGTGGCTGACGAGCGTCCAGGTAACGGATCCGCAGAGCAAAAGTCTGACTCCGCTGTGAACCAGTCCTGTTCAGCCTGCTGCAGTAAAACCAGCTGCCTGTCCTTCGCTCATCACATCTGCTGCTTTTCAGGAGGGGACCGGTGGGGAAATACCCATCATGCTCTTGGGAAACAAAACGGACAAAGAGGCAGAGAGGGAAGTTCAGAAGGAAGTGGGCCAAAGGCTCGCCAAGGTCTGGATTTTAAATTAGTCCTACAAGCATTATGTTTTTATTTGGGTTAGCATGTTATCTGCTCCTCTGCCTGTTATTTAACCCTGTTTTCCCGTTTGAAGGACTGCCAGATGAGCTTCTTTGAATGCAGTGCGTGTTCTGGAGCCAATGTGGCCGAGTCCATGGTGCATTTAGCCAGGTAAGCAGCTAATGCGACAAGAAAACATGTTCTTAAATACGCCAGGCGTGTTCAAAGTTTGCAATAGGGCCAAGTGAAACGTTAGCGCATTAGCAGAAATGTACCACCTCTGAATGTGTTCATGGTTTTGTAAATGATCTTTGAGTAAATTCTGATTTGTAATTACTGGTTTTATTTCAAATATTACAATCAGGCTCTAAATTATTCAACTTTCAGAAAACATTATGTAATGAAAAAATGTCATGTTAAACCACTGGAGTCGGAGTAGATGTGAAAATGTGGTGGTGCGGTAAACACAGGTTTGAGTTCAGGTGAAACCCGTCTGTTTCTGTTGGACCTGATCATCTTTTATTTTAGGATCCTGAAGGAACAAGAAGACCAGCAGAAGGAGAAAACAGTCCAGCTGCTCAGCAGCTCCTCACAGAGGAGATCCTGCTGCTAAAACACTCAGCACAACGTAGCACTTTAGCCAAGCTATTAAATGTCCTAGTTAAATCACATGCCAGTCAGAACACAAAGTAAATTCAGGTTCAGATTAACATTAAGATGTTGTGGGTTAAATGTACAACTAGTTGAAATATTTACGTTTGTTTCATTGTATATTCACCCAACTTGAATAGTTTATTTATCTGTTTTATATATTTATTTCACTTATGGAGGGCATATTAATGTAGAACCATCATGAGACAAACTAAATGTGTTTTACTTCATCTATATCATGTTTAAAATGACGCAAAACACCATAATTTAAGTAACTTTGCATGAAACTTTATACCTTTAAAACTTTGGTTTTAACAGATGAAAATTCAATGCAGTTTATCCATTTCTGTTTCTGTGACATTTCTTCATATAATGTTTAAAAGAGCATCAACATATAAAAGTACTTTAATTGCACATGTTTTTGTTCCAGGTATATCATATTTAAACCCAATTGTTGTTGTTGGGTGGCAAGTTATTTTTCATTGAAAATTTGTTTTGAATATTTAATTTATTTTGTTGTAACTTTTAAAACGGATTGGATTAATTTTAGATGCCAAGTATTTTATGAAGATTTTCTGAAATTTGTATGTTTAAAATTTAGTCTAAACTTTATTTTTGTCACTAATGTTTCACTACGTCAAGAGTTTCGTTAATTTAATGTATGTATGGAAATGTTAATAAATGTTTGTGAAATTTATCAGCAGACTGTGGCTCGTTAAATCATAAAACGTAAAACAGATTTACAACATTACAAAGTGAATAAGTTTAAACAAATCAGTTTATTCCATCTTTAGATCATGTGACAAAATATAAAAAATAAATGGAAAAAGTTCAGTTGACACCAGATTATATTGGTATAACCCAAAAACGGCAAATCAAGACTCAAACTGTGCTTTTCATGTCAGTACTCATATATTTACTCAATATAGTTCACCATAATAATCATAATCCTTATCCATTTGCTGGCATGTTAACCTTTAAAATATAAATATAAAACGCTAGAATTTGTCAAATAATTTCATTTCTGCAGCAGAGCTTGGATAACAGAGATGCTTCCATTTACCATCAAATGGGAAAGAAAACTTATTCCAGGCTCCTGGGCTCCTCAGTGTGATGGTGCCCTGGGTGAAGAGCCATCAAAACGTCACTGTCTGACATCTGGTTGACCAAGCGACACTTTTTCCTTTAGGATGATTTAGATAAAGCTTGTTGACATTTTGGAAATGACCTGAAGAGCTCCGGTGGATCCACCGCCGAAATGCAGATTAGGATTTGTGATATACTACAAATGTTGTTTTCTTTTTGCTGCATCGCCTCAGAAGTCCTTCAGCAAATGTTTTTATCTTAGTTGCAAAGAGTAAAATGTTGCAAGGTCTTATTCAGGATAATTTAGACCCAAATTTTAAAGAAATATTGGTTGTTTTAACTTAAGTTAATTCTAAACAAGGAAATAAAAAAATCAAAGTTTAAGGGTTGGATTAATGAGTCAAGGCCTTTACAGCAGGATAAATGAGTCCTGATCTGTCGTCGTTTCTCCGTTTCATTTCTTATGGGGTTACTAACATGGAATTTGAACCAGATGTCTGTAGCTGTAATCCACACAAACACTGAAGTCCAGATAAATTAGTCTCAAGTTATAAAGTTGAAGTAGCAAGAAGGCTTGGAAAGCCAAGATATCAGTTTTTAGGAAGCAATTTTATCCCTATCAGTAAAACCTAGATTTTTTAGTTCATCTGAATGTCTCACTATGAAAGTATTTAAAGATGGGAGAAACATATTATCATGACATTTCTAACCTTATAGTGGCTAAATGTTGACATAATGCTCCTCCTTTGACCTCTGACAGGGTTAACCAAAAACCAGAGACAGGAGGAGAGTTAAGGCCTGATGTCAGCATTTACCATGAGAACAAGAGGTGCATTCAGCCACAATGTTCTGCAGACTGGTGCTGCCAAAGAAACAAGTTTAGGTGCCTTTAAAATGTAAAATGCTGGTAAAATACTGAGAGGACACAGTGTGGATAGAAGAGGCCCAAACTGAACTCTGTCACTGAACGCACCATGTTTGAACGAGAAGAGAAAAAACAACGGTGAAGTCTGGAGGTGGCAGCATCATGGTGTGGGACAGACTGTCAACACATGGATGTGGTAAAAGAAGGAATAAAAAAATAAAATGCTCCAATTGAAACCCACAGAAAACGTACTCAAACGCTTCCATAAGCATTTGCTACCTGTGTCATTACATTACAACATCTGGTCTGTATTTCCCACCAGCAACTCCCGACCCCATTAAGGGATAAAGGGTGTAAGAAAATGGATGGATGGATCCATTCAATGCATGTTTGATGAGGAGAAACATGCATTCAGTACTTGTTGTCCCCACTGTGTGATCGAGAAACGATGTGAGAAATTGGAGAAGTTCACAGCTCAAACTAAAACCCACAAACAAAGTTCTAAATGTGGCGCGATGTGGGTTTGGTCACCACAAGCTGCTCACTCACAAAGACAGGAACAGGAAATAGAACAACCACATTTTCTGTGTTTGCTCATCCTTGGCTGCACTTTTCACTTACTGATGATATGTTACCCACTATTGCTAAACTTTCACAAATGCAAACGGTTTCAATTCAGTCAGCTGCTACGGTGCATAACATGACAATCATACCTAAATTTAATGATTTAATGATGTAGTTCGCTGTAAACCTTAAACAGCAAATGGAGGAAAGAGTCAAACTACAATGGCTGGAAAAATCATTCACCCCTTTGGATGTTTTACCTTCTTATTGCTTTTAAAAATTTATTCTGATCATCATATTTTTTATTTCTTTTTTTGACAGAAAGAAATTCTTTGATGTCAAATTGAAAACTTATGCTAATCTAAAAACATGTTTTTGCTAACATTGAAATCATTTAGTGCACTTAACTTCCCCAGCTTATTGTTTCCAGATAAAGTCTAAGGTGCTAATTTAATATTTTTATATACTTTCAATTAAATAAAGTTTGAAATTTGTGTTGTGGTTTTGGTTGTCAAACCAACAACACCCCCTTTATTTTGAAGGGGCTGACGTGTTTACGCAGCAGTTCCGTTTCCTCTTCATGTTAGGTTCTCCTGTTTTCTTCTTCTGTAGCTTTATTTAAAATAAGAAACATACAGGAACAAAATAAGATACAGCAAAACAAAACAAGCTATAAATATAATATCTGGGGGGGGATTCATGAGTTTCAACAATTTAACTGAATTTAGTACTTCAGTATTCATTAGCTTCTGCTAAATATGGTGGTGGTGTAGCGCTTAGCATTGGCAGAACTAGTTAGTGCTTTAGCATTAGCAGAACTAGTTAGTGCTTTAGTGTTAGCAGAACTAGTTAGTGCTTTAGTGTTAGCAGAACTAGTTAGTGCTTTAGAGTTAGCAGAACTAGTTAGTGCTTTAGCATTAGCAGAACAAGTTAGTGCTTTAGCGTTAGCAGAACTAGTTAGTGCTTTAGAGTTAGCAGAACTAGTTAGTGCTTTAGCGTTAGCAGCTCATTTTTGTTAGCGGTGCACAACACTGATGTTATGTTTTTGTCGTTATTGTAGAAATAATTTTTCACATTAACAATAAAGTTTTTTGTCTAATTTTGTTGCTCATGATTGTTTTGTAAAATTATTACAAAAAGGGCAAAACATCCAGGGTGTGAATACTTTTTGTAATGAACAAATACAGACCACATTCTACAGGAACATCACTCCATCTCACATGAACACGATTATTATCAGTAACATTCATCAGCGCTAGAAAGAATTACTGACCTGTTTGTTTTACATTCAGAATAATTTTAACAGTCTGCAAAAAGGATTTCCTGCTCTCCTTACATAACAAAGTCTCACTTTCATCATCTTCATCACAGGACATGATGTCCCGCCTCCCGCTGTGCGTCCGTCTGTCCCCAGGAATCTGCGTCTCCGTCCTCCATGTTGCTGTCTGCAGGACGCCGCTGTCCAATCTAACGCATCTTGTAGTCATGGGAGATTGCTGCCTCACACAGCTGCCCTTTGAAATCCAGTTCAAACGTGAAGTCCAGGTCACGCTGTGAGTGACATGGAGACACAAACAGACAACAACGGATCAAACACACAGCTGAGGCCACAGAGGAATTCAGGACGGAGGCAGAACAATTAGGTTTATCATCTGGACCAAACAGGGTTCGGTAAACGGAGCGTTTATGTCAGGCAGCAGGAGAAAGCAAACAGTGTCTGTCTGTTCCTTAAAGGTGTGGAGGACAGAGAAGGTCAACAGTAAACGCTGCTGTTTGCTGAAGGAGCCGCAGTGCAGCTGCTACGGAAATCAACCTGCTGGCTGTGCAAACAGCCTCAGTAACTGTTAAATTATTGCTATATTATGATACAATATGATCATGAGATTCATTCCACTCAACACTCACTATGTTTTTCTCATTGGGCTTCATTGTGATGCTGCCAGTGATTTCCTCTCCTCTCCTCACGGTCAGATAATCCTCCAGGTAGAAAACGGTTTGCTTCCAGTGTGTGAACGCAGCATCTGGAGCTGCAACACACAAACAGACACACATCTGTGATATCCATGTAAAAACAGCTTTTATTTCATCTGCATCAGGGGATCTTTTACTGATGAGTAAAGGTTTATTGCAGCCAGTGGCGCAAACGATGCAAAGAGGTGTAAAATAACGAGATAAACATTGCAAAGCATTTTTATTTTACTTCAGTTTCAATAAAACAGCTGTAGCTGCAGGATAGGGAAACATTTCTCTGTAGATCAACCGTTTAAACTTGGCAACTTATTTACTTCATTCAGTCTGAGTTTGAATCCACTGAGCTTCTTTTGGCTGGATTTTATTAACAGACATTAACAAACATTTTCTGCCACCTTTATTTAGAAGAGTTTCCCCATTTTAAGTTCCCAGCTAGAAAATCTAATTGTTTTTATGAAATATGTTAAATTAAGCAATAAAATGTCAACAAAGAAGCAGGAATCAGATTATTTATCTAATTTATAAATTCATCTATTCAGAATACAAAACTCCACAGAGTCAAACGTTACTTTACAGACGGTAACTACAGAAAACCCTTCATTTGAACCCAGAGATCATCAATGACATCATGAACCAGGAAGTGCTGGGCTGGCTCCGCCCACACATGTCCTGAACACAGGATCTGAACAAAGGAACAAACCCAGGGGAGTTTATGCTAACAAACATGAACAGAAATCATTTACCAGAAGGAAAATTCAAACAAACATGAGATTGAATAATATTTGTACTTGGATGGAAACTGTGACATAAAACCAGGAAAGTCTATAAACTTTCTCACATTCAGTAACAAACTTCTGCTTAAAGCTGATTCCTTCTTAACTTTATCCTCATGCTTCCTTTACAATTATTTTTATTTGACTTCTAATCTTCCTGAAAAATATTCTGGGAAATGCCTTGCAGAAGTATTTACACCCTTCAAGCTGTTTTCACAACCGGTCAAAACGCCTCAGTAGTTTGACAGACTGACACGAGACATGATGATGAAGTGACAGAAGAAAAGCTGCTGGTTTTGTTTAATTAATCCCATGTGAGTTTTCAAACCTCAGATTATTTTCAGATGTTCTGTTTCTGGTTTGATGGAGACCAGTGAATCCGGCTGCTGGTCGTTGTGCAGAAGTTTAAATCTGGGTTCACAGTTAAAATGCCAGTGTTGAATTAACACCCAAGTCAGCTGGTGTTAAAGTAACACTTTGAAAGTGTTAAAAGATTGACACCCATTTTTTTGTTGTCACTTCTATGTATTGTTTTGAATGTTTTCCACTGGATTTGATTGATATTGACACCTTGTGGGTCAATTATTTACTTTTTTAACTCCACATTATGTTTAGTGATCAACTCTACACTGGTGTTACTTTTAATATATTTTAACACCAGCACCGTTGTAAATGTTAATGTGACTGTTGAATTTAACACCAACTGACTTGGACACATATAGACACTTTTGGGTGTTAATTCAACACTGGCATTTTTACTGGGTTCGGTTCTCCGGATCTCTGGTCCGTTTTTCTGCCGCCGTCCATCTGAGACTCTCAGGCGTTCAGCCCTGGATGCTGTCCACACCAGAACACCGAGGAATGTTCAGCCGACAGACACTGAGGACTTCAGGGAGGCTCTGGAGGTCAGCGACTCTGAAATCGAGGTTCTTTCTTCCTGCTTCGGCTTCTTTCTCGGCTCAGATGAAAGCAGCTGTCAGGCAGCTGGACAGGCTCAGCGCTGATGTTTGGCCAACTCAGCTCTGCTTCTTATGCTAATGCAGCTGATGACACGGCGTTTCCACTGACGGCCGTGAAATGGAGTCTTTGACCTGTGGGGTGTTTTTCTCCTCTGGTGTCAGAAGTCTGTGCCGTTTGCTTCCAGAAAATCCAGTTTGACTTTCTGTGTGTAAAATCAGATCTTTATCTTGAAGTTTCTTGGCAGGTGAGTCTGCAGGTCTGGTCCTGGGAACGTTGCTCGACAAACATCTTTTACAGAAAATCGATAGAAAAGTAGTGAGACGGAAAGGAAGAGCTGCTGCAGCTGAGTAATTCTTTGTGTTGAGATGAAATGTCTTTCTGAGGGTTTATTTTAGGAAAAGAAGATCTGGGATTATTTCTAGCAAAACTGTCAAGAAATCCATCAAACTTGGAGACCAGCAGCCATTTTTAGCTCTCAGTTCAACTAAATTAAACTCATTTAGAGCCATTAATGTTACATAAAATTTAGAGAAAGAAAATCAATGTTTGATAAATGTCTTTTATATTTTTAAAGTATCACAAATGTATTTACACTTTTAAAGTTTTTTTTATATGTTGTGGAAAGTGATTGAAAAGCACAAGATCTAATAACTGGTAGTTTAAAGTCATTCTGTCGAGTAAAATCAGTGCAATTATTTTATGAAAAATGAAAAACAGCTGAAACCTTCATTTATTATTGTATCTATATTTGAAAACATTCTTTGTCATTTTTAGCTCCAAACCATCATCAGCCAAAAAAAAAAAAAAATCAACTCAAACTGTCTTCTCCAGATTCACCACCAGAGGGCAGCCACACATCAGTTTTGACTAATTCATTCCAACTAAAAACGTTTAGATGTTGAATCTTAACAGCATTAAATCAATAAAATCGATCTTTGTGTTTCTCTGTGAGTAAATGGATCAATAAGGAGAAAGATAATCTTTTCTCAGCTGCTCCAAATCAAGTCCAATAAAAACCTGAATCTGCTCCAGTCTGACCAACGTTTCTGTAGCTGCACCAAATCTGACCGCTTCTTGAATTTGTTTTCATAAATGATTCTTGATTCACAGAGTAGAATGTTTCATATTGATCATATTCACAAGGCAGTAAGGTGAGATGTGGCTGGACGTCTCTGCCGTTTCCTTCCTGCACAGACTGAAGTCCTACCTGTGGAGAATCCAGTCTTCTTGTGACACTTGGTGAACTCGATGTTAAAGTAGGTGACCAGAGCGTGGATGTAGTCATTCCTCTGGATTTGTAAGCAGAAGGCCGAGGTGAATGAGAGGTCGTCAGGTTTCACGGTGTAGATGTCCACTTCCTGAAACACCAGAGGTCCTCATGTCAGATGAACTCTGACATTCTGATTTAGGTCAGATTTATCTTGGACCTTTTCAGTTTTTCTTATTTACAACAAAAAATTAAACGTTTTTATTGGGATTTTATGCACCAGAACACAAAACCTGAAACAAGTGTGACGTGGAATGTTTGTAAATAGAAATCTGAAAATTGTCCTGCATTCAAACCCCATTTAATCAGGTGCACCAAAATAAAGTCCATTTATGTATGCAGATAATGGTGCTCACTCTCAGGCTTACACTGTAAATAGGAATGTTTTACCTGGCGAAATAAAAGTTAACTCTTCAGTTAGAGAACATTCTAGAATAAAAAGGCCCACAGGGGACATGGTGGTGGCAGCATCATGCTGTGGGGATGGGAATGTATCAGATCCAAGACAATCCTGGAAGAAAATCTACTAAAGGCTGCAGAAGATCTGAGAAACACACAGTCAGACATGCAATGGCAGATTTATGTGGTAAAATGGCCTAGTCAAAGTCTGGATTTACATCCAATTAAAAACCTGAGAAGACTAAAACATTCCTGCTCCCAGACTGATTAAGGTCTAGGTGAATCCAGACAGCTTTGAGTCAGGAAGCTGTAATCAGTGTCGGTAATGAGAAGGTCTCCATGACGATGAGAACAATCAGGGATGCGATTGTCATGCAGGGCGGCGACATGATGAGGGGAGACGGCGCCGCGCCAAGGTCAGACACAGGATGGTTATCAGCTGGAAATATTATTTATTAGCTACATTCACCGCCTGGTGTGGAACTGAGTTCTACAGTTTTATAAAAAAATAACCGATTCTCATCACAAATAGTGCTTGTAATGTATTTTTGAGATATGAACAGATATTTAATAAATGTTATATTTTTGGAAATTGCAGATTTGTTTGTTTTTGCAGTCAAAGTGAAATGAAAGATCCAGAAGTTTCAAAAATTCATGTAGTTTATTAATAAACTACAGAAATGCGTCAAGGTTTTATGGAGACATGCTGGGTTATAATCATAAAACAAACTTTGTACCACACAAAACTAACACAAGAATCACTTTTCAGATCATTTCAGCATTTTTATCTGACAGCAGAAAATAAACAGTGAAACCAGTGAAATGCTTCATCAGATGTTTCAAACTGGTGAATCTTTTTACTCACTGTGGAGGGATTTTGACCCACTTTGCTTTGCAGAACTATTTTAATTTAGCATTTTTTCTTTCTGAAAAATAATCTGTGTTGTATAGTAACAAAGTAAAAACACTTCACTATTTTACTTAAGTATATTTTGGAGTACTTCTTACTTTCCTCAAGTATGAGAATTTTTATAACTTTCACTTTTACTTCCCTATATTTCCAAACTTAATTGCATCTTTTACTCTGATATATTTTCAATGTGTGGTTTAGTTACTTGTTACAAAAAAGCGAGAGAGAGAAACGCTGGTGTTTTTACCCACCTACTGATTGGCTGCTACAAAGTCGGACACTAATAGAACCCCATACAACATGAACCTCATGTGGTTCATGTTGTATGGGGTTCCATTGGTGACATGAACCACATATACGAATGTGGTTCATGTCAGAAGCTGGTTCAGTTGTAAAGCAGGTTAAGTTAACCTTGTAGGTAAAGCACCTAATTTTCTTAACCAAATGATGCCTGCAGGTTTATCTATTAGCAGGTTTA
>CAEGAF010135565.1:0-16453 GCA_903067075.1 Micropoecilia bifurca | reverse complement strand
AGTCTGTGTCCAACCAGAGCAGGTATTGTGTAGTTGGTGCTTTTAATCAGTTTTCAGTTAAATTAATTCAATCCAACTTTATAACAGTCACAAAATGTCACCAAAATCACTCTGTCCCTATAAAATCTTTCAGGAAATCGCAAAAGTGTATTTAATTGTACCGTTCGCCGAATATCGCAATATATATCGTATTGTGGGCAGAATATCGTGTATCATATCGTGAGATTATTGTATCACTACAGCCCTAATAATTTGCACAACCATTTTCTTTTTGTTGTTTAAATAACAATAATTCTGATCTGTTTTGCGTCTTTTCTTTGGTTTAAGCCTGTGATGCGTTGGGATTGAACGGGTTGTACTTTCTTCACCCGATGCCTTTTATATGTGGACATGCGGCTCCACCTGCCACGGGGCGTCTACCTGCTTTTCGCCGACTCAACAGTCTCTCCCCGTATGTGATGATTAAGCTGTTGCTTAAAACGGTTTACACATCGAGCTGCAGAGAGCCGCCTCTGGGCCCCGGAGGGCGGGAGGACAGTCCCCTTTGACACGGGGGGAGGTGGGTTTATTTTTGGGGAGCGGAGCTCATCACATGGTCAGGAAGTGAGCCGACAACGCAAACGTTTGTCTTGAACAAGCGGGGTGCCGAGTGTCTGAGCGGATTCTTTACACGCCTGAGGCGGCGACACGTTTCTGGCTCCGATGTCACACAAACCCGTCGCTCTCGAAGCAAACTGGGGAAATTCAGATTCTCTGACAGAGTCTGAACGACCCGACCTCACGTATATATGATGACGTCAATCTGCACCAAAAACCCAGAGGTCTGGGGACCAAAAATGAGCCACTAAACTCATTTCAGCAACATAAAATCTACCAGTAAAAACAGCACAGCCTGAGCAGAGAGGCAGGAATTAAATAAGCTGCTCTAATTTTATTTTAATAGGAGTAATAGGTTTTAGATTTTAGTACTAAAGTGGTAATATTACCAGGGTTTGGTTGGATTTTCTGTTAACTTCTGCCAGCGTCTAAAATGGTCAGACTTCCACCATGCGAGATGTTTCTGCTTTCTGACGCCTCTTCAAAAATAATCCAGCTTTCACAGCCTCCAAACACATTAAAAATCCATCGAATTTCTCCAGACGGCTCACGCAGCATAAATCAGGCCAACCAGTTCCAACGCCAGCATTTACCTCAGAGTCCCCTGCTGCCTGCGCTCACACACAGGCAACCTATGGCGCAATATGCATGCGCATTTTGATGCCACTGCAAGATTAATAGCAACAATGTGGGAGAGCGAGGCAGGATGGCAAACTCTGTGCCCTCAGCTCACACGCTGGCTGAATCCGAGTTTTCTTTCTTCTCAGCTTCTGAGGCTTGTAATTTGAACCGTCAGGGGAGAGTTACTTCAAAACTTTATGAAGCATGTGACGCTTTCCAAGCTGGACTTTGCAGGTGTCTTTGTGGAGCTTTGCTTTACTTTGAAAATCCCCTAAAACCTGCCAGAAAAGATGGATTTTTCTGAGTCAGGATCTGAAAATCTTGAATCTGCACAGCGACTTTATGCTTTTAGTGCTCCAAGATCTAAATGAAGAAAAGGAAATGATACGTAGAGCTTCTCTAACTTTATTTTTGTGCTTCATTGTACATTTTATTTAATAAAATTTGGAAACTTACATCTATATTTATTCTTATTTGTCTTGTTTTAAGAGTAGTTCCATGTGAAAAGCAGATGTTACCCTGTCATAGGTTGAGAAATTTTGCTAATTCTAGCTAAAAAGTTCACATTTAGTGGAAATACAAAGACTTTTAATTTGAATGGTGTTTTGCTTTTTTCTTAGTTTTGACTCTAGTGCATTAATATCACTTTAGACAAGTTAAATACGTATTTCAGGCTCACATTTTGAAGACAGATTCTTTTTCTTCCCTTCCTTTTTGGTATCCAAACATTCATTTTTGGTTTTTTAGCCACCGGTTCATTATTTTTACCTCCTCGTTGATATGAAACACTTTCCGTCACTGGCTGACTTTCAGTCGTCCAGGATCATCTCTGATGCTTCTGTAGAAACGTTTTTGGAAATACACATGGAGATGCATCTGCAGTTTCTTTGGCTAATCATCAGACATCCTTCTGCCTGTCTGAGATAAGGGATATATTTTAGTTTTAGCGTTCAGTGCAGGTGGAGTTACAAATGTCACTGTAACAGAGAGAAAACTAGAAAGAATCTGCCAGTTTTAGTAGATTTTAGTGTTTTTTAGGACTTCTATTGTTTAATTTTAACACTAAAGTTGGATTAAACTTTTTAAAATATTAAGTATTATTCCATCTCAGTATATTCTGAGGACTTTGTTATAGCTAACTATAAGATTGTTAAACTTCTTGCATGCAAAGGAAAGCAGCAAGAATGCTTTTGATTTTTAATTCCCACAACATAAATTAGTCCCTTTTCAAATAACTGAGGTCTGACCGTTTCCCCCTTGCTCACCTGTTTGACCTTCTTTATCACACAGTGACATTTATTCAGTGCCTGTTGGGAGCAAAACATTTAATGGTGTTTGTTATTAAACGTATATCAGGCAAAGTTCAACAGGCTCTGAGCCAGAAGGAAAAACTGAAGAGGATTAAAGATGCAGGTTTTTAAGAACGTTCCAGAGATTTTCTGCTTCTGATCATCTATAAAAATATAAATCAACAAATAGTCTACATAGAAGCTGATTAAGTAGCCATATATATATAGAATAATGTATTTTCTAGAAACTACTACACTTGTTAAAATTACATAATTTCTCCTTAGAAATAATGAATAAAATCTGGTTTAAGATCCGACTCCAGCAACCAGAGATGGTCGTCTAATTTATGAGGTCCGTTGCCATGGTTACTCTATAAAATGACGAGTGGGTGTGCCATACTACTTTCTACATACTGGTGATAATAAAAAGTAAGGTGCTGCATGCCATTATTACCATTAACTGTTGCATTGGTTTGGTGTGGAGAGCTGCACATAGTAGCTTGATCTGCACAGTTTATACTGAAAGGCAGAAATGTGCCAGAGTGGAGAAACAGAAAAAAATGCTGTCATTGAACTAAAGGTCCTGTGCTCCAGTTTTTGACATTAATCTGAATATTTTAGATGTTTTCCCCCTGAATAAATGCATTTTGATGCCGTGCTAAATCTAAAGTTTGAAAAACACCAGCAAAGATGTTGGCCACTGCTTGAAGGAATCACTTTTGGAGTAATTAGGAATAATCCAAAAATATAAAGAAGGATGATCTAAAGGAAATGGTGTCAAACCCATTTTTATTTTGGGTCATATCGAGACTGTAAACACCAAATGTATCAATAAAACCCACTAAAAACTGTTAAAATATTAATAAGTAGCTGTATTTGCAGTTGATGGGTAATTTTCAAAAATTAAATTCATCATTCAGCAGTTCACAACTGGCCACATAAAAATCTACCAGAGTTGGCCCCCGAACCTCGGGTTTGACACACGTGATCCGAAGGAACCAATTTCCAGATTGTTTCCAGCAGTTTATACTGGATTACATGACATAAAGTCGAAGCAAACATTTTTACCTTTTAGATTTGCCTCCAAGGCATCAGCTAAAAAACTCCTGATGATTTTTACGTTGGATCTGCAGCCCGTCTAACCACCAAAATCATTGGCGGCGCGTCAACTAGGTGTGAGTTACGGCTTCCCAACGGGTGTCACAGAACGACAAGCCACTTCCTCCCTCCAACCGTTTGTCTCCTGTCATTTCTTTCACCTGCCTGCGTTTACAGCGAGCGGCCAGCGCTCGGAGACGGGAAGCGGCTGCTAGACAAGCACTTCCTTCAACCTCGTCTGCAGCCCGCCTGAAAGAATAGACGGGAACATCTGGAATGCGATCGTCCAATGACACAGCCACATCTGGAGCTCAAAGAGCCGCCGCAGCAGAGTTACCAAAACACAGTAGCGAGTGAAAAGCCTTCCTCTAGTCCTGAGGCCGCCTCTGTTTTCACAACATGGCATTAATGTGCTAATGGAGGTTTCGATGTGGGAGAGAGCGCGGGACGTACTTGTCTCTCGGTGAGGTCGAGGTTCACGGCGATCTCGTAGCGCCTTAGCCGGGTCAGGTAGTTGTGGTGGGCGAACTCGGCCTCCAGCTCGCGGATCTGCTCCTTGGTGAACGCCGTCCTCTCCTTCCTGGGCTTGCTACTCACGTCTGGCTTGTAGTTCCCGTCCTGAGACTCTGAAATCAAACACCACACCAGGGTTTCTCTTAAGCTCGGGGGCAGAAAGCGAAAACGAAGACAGGTGCAAGAGAAAAAGGTGAGGGCTGTCTGTCGAGCTCAGCTGTCCAGTTGTTGTTTGTAAAAGCTTCAAAGTGGATGGAAGGACTTGCTTTTTTTCCTGAGGTTTATCAGAAGAACTAAACAGGAAACGTTACTTCCAGACTCAATGTGAAAGTTGTTCACAATCAGCGAAAGAATGAGTCTCCTAAGAACACAAGAACTCTGAAGTAAGGCCTGAATTTAATACAAGAAAAACAAATTGCTCACTTGCATGAGACATAAAGGAAAAAGCTTTAATATCCAACATCGTTTGAATTCGGCTCAGCTGCTTTTCTTTGCTCATGCACTTCAAAATGAGCTCCAAATTGTTAATTTGCCTTTCAAATCTCCCGTTTTATAGCGTTTTCTGCGGCTTCGCTGGACTCGCCTCACATGCACACACCAGTCTTAAAGGAAGCAGCGATCGCCATAGAAACTCAGCAGCGGTTCGGTTCTGCAGCGTTGCGTTAATCCAACAGGTCTGCGTCAAGCTAAACTGTAAATAGTCCTGCAGACGCATCTAAGGTTTCTCCTGCTCCAGACGAAGGGAGGCCTGCCGGTGCTGCCTCTCTGTCTAATTAGAAGAACGGCTTTTACATGCCACCTAAGCAGCCAGAGGGAAAGATGCAGAGGGCCGACCGAGAAGCCAAGACAAACAAACACAGACGTAAACTGCAGGAATTCCCACATAAATTTTGTAAAATTAAACATGGTATTGCTTCTCCCCGCAGCTCGTGCCTGGCTCCCCTCTGACCCGGCTTTCCCCTCCCTGTAATTTTAAACCGAGCAGCAAGTTGCCGATCCTGAAGCCTTCAGACAATCTGACCTGCTGCCTTTCCTTTACACAGACATTGCGTAAAAGAAGGGAGGGGGAAAGAAAGAAAGAATAAAATGAAAGCAGAAGACAGACGGCCGCTTTAGAGCAGGCGGGCCTGCAGTTAAAACGAGCGGGGAGCTTTTATGGCACCGCTGCTGCACCACACCAATTAGGTCCCCACTGTAACTTTCATCTGTCCACAAAAAAGGAGGAATAATGCGGGCGAAGCACACACACCCAGACGGGGCATGTCGTTTGAGGCGGCCAAATGAACCTGGCAAAGTTCAGCAGGGATCCACAGGGGAAACGACAGACGAACAGAAGGAGTAGAACCCTCTGCTCGTGTTTTTTAAATTAATTTTCTTCTCAAATTCAAGCAGACCGAACCCAAAGCGGCTTTGAGAAGATTCCTACTCGTCATTCCTGCTTTTGGAGACAACAATGCATCAACAAATTAAAGCCATTTCATTGTTCCACCCTGAAAATCTGGTATTTTTTTAAAGGACAACCACTCCCTTGACAGCCCTATAAACCGAGGATAGACACCCGAAGCCTCACATGCCCGAGAAAAAAAATCAGCAGGTTGCCCTGAAACCAGACACCCTGACTCATCTCATCAGCTCAGCCTGCAGCCGAGCTCGAGGAAACGGCCTCGACTGGGTACCGGCACCAGAAAACCCGTTCAGATCGGAGTGGGGGAAATGAATTATCGGGTTTGGTTTTCATTTCTGCATCTAAATTCAAGTTTCCCCTGCAGCTCCTGGTCCAGATGCTGAAACCCAATCAGAGCTGCATCTCATGCAAAAGGCAGCGGCCTGATATGTAGACAGCTGACTGAGGCGGCGGCGCAGCCAGCCTCCATGATTAGGGTGATTGGTCGCACGGCAGCGAGGAAAAGCCGGACCTGGAAGGAAGCAGAAGCTCGGTTTCCGAAGCGGCGGAGGGAAAATTCGACGTAGTTTGTGGAATTAGTGGATTAAACATGTGATTGCACCACTTTCCATGAGGATAGCAGATCATTCAGCAGAAGACAAACAAGACGATGAGCTTGGGTTGCACGATCGAGACATTTTTCCTTGCACTGCAGTTGGATAAATTCAAAATCTAATTGTTCCCAGTTGTTTTGTTTTCAGGCCTGTTCAAATAAAACCAGTCAGAAAATGCAGAAAAAATATAGAGAAAACAAACTATATAAGTTAGATTGTGTTGTAGCGTATTGGTAATAAAGGAGCTGGTTTGTTGGTTTCATTATTGTGATTATTTTGTGCAGCCCTCATGGAAGTGGAGTGACACATTTATTGCCAAATATCAACTCAGATTAACATTTTGCTGTTTTCACAATAAAATCCCACAAAATGTCCTGATAAGATTTTAGTCTCCAGCCAAGTTCGCCTGCAATTTGAGCAAAAAACATCAGACAAAAAGCAGTGGTTTCGACAATAAACACGCCTTCCAAAAGGTTTGCAGCGGATCAGTTTGGAGAATTTGAGTGTTTAGCAGGACAGAAGGAGCAGGGAGGAGTCGTTTCCCTGAAGCTCTGACTAACATCACGATCCCAGCAAGCGGCTCCAAACTTGACCGTTTGCCATCATAATGATTGATTATCGTGGTGGGAAAAGATCTGCAGGTCCTGCAGGTGAAATTTAGATAAAACTGGTTCAGGTTTATTCAAAATAAAAAAAAGAGTTGAACATGTTCTGTTTTTAAAAGCTTGTATAAACAGCTGATTGCAAATTGATTTAAGTAAATTAGTTCATGAAAATGTCCCTGCTTTAAAAAAATATTAATTTAAAACATGTATTAAATATGGCATTAAAAGGGGAATATTTAAGATAAAATTTCAAATAAATCTTGTTTTTTAATAGTCCCACCTACCGTCTAGAATTTCCTAGACTATTGTATATTTTTAAGAAACGCCCCAAACTGTGATTTATATTAACCACAAGATTTAAAAAGGAAAAGCAGGAAAATTCTGCATCTGCCGGGCGTTTAGTGCGGCACGAGGCGCCGCTGTTGCCCTTTTACAATCCATGACATCAATTCTTTACCGTGCACCTCATTTTCTGCCCTCTGAAGAGTGTCGCAACAAACCAGATGTGATTTTTTTTTTAAAAGCAAAACACGGCGGCGGTAGTAAGAAGTGCCTCTGCAGTTGTGATGTGGCCTTTTGCCCCAGGCTTCGTTGCGCCTGCAGCCTGAATCAGCCAACACCTACAAACTGCTTCTCAGACACGCTTTTTGTTTTTCTCTCTGAGCTGCAGAGCCTCCAACAGCTGAGCTGTTGACTGATCCTGACTGACGCGTACAGATGTTTGTGGTATCCTGGAGCTCTGGCTGGAAAAAGCTGATATTTATGTAAAAGCGTTTCCCTTTCAAAAAGGATCTCCAAAGAATTTCGACTTCAGTCTTTTCGTTTTTCAATGTGTCGAAGCGGATCAGTTTCCCCAGCAGACGTGTGGGAATGAGAAGAAATCACTCCAGTTTGCTTCCTTTTTCTCCCAGAATTCATCTTACCTGAGCTGTCGCTTTTCCTCTTGCCGTTCCTCTTCTCCGCCTCAGCGGGTGACAGAGTCTGCCTGCCGAAGTCTGCAGGCACACAGGAAGCCCCCGTCGGGGTGCTGCCGCTGCCCAGAGTCGGGGTGCTGGCGCACATGCTGGGTGGGCCGGGGTGGCCCAGCTCCGGCGCCGTGGGCCCGTTTTCGTGGGACGACAGGGAATGCGGGTGGCAAAGGCCGTGGCGTGAGCCGCCGCCGCCGCCAGGTGACGGCATCTGTGGGATGTGCCAGGATCCGTGGTGCTGAGGCTGGTGGTGGTGATGCTGCTGGGAGGGCAGGTGGCTCCGGTGGTGGTGGTGGTGCTGGCCGGGGAACAGGCCGTCGTCGGCCGAGTAGCCGGAGATGACGCACGGGGACGGCGAGGACGTGGAGGAGGAGGACGAGGAAGAGGCCAGGTCGGGGTAGGAGATGTGATCCGAGCGTCCGTGGAGCGTCAGGGGGGACTGGGTGAAGGCGGGATGCAGGGCCTGCGCCGGGGCGTGGGGGCTGCGCAGGCAGCCGAACAGCGTGTGATCCATGGAGCCCAAACACACACAAGGCCCTCCAGTGAGGCCGGGATGAGCGAAGTCAGGAAAACAAAAAGGAACGATCACAAGCACATATCCAGGTTACTTCCCCAAAACTTTTCCTTTAAGGTGAAACAAAAAAAGGGGGAAAAAAATGAGAAATGAAATAGTCAGAAAGCAAAAGGGGTTGAGAAATGGGCGTCCTGTGGTAATCCAGAGCATGCGGCTGGTTGGCAGGCGGTGCAGGATAAACAGAGTCCAGGACAAGCTGCAGCAGAGCTTCTCAGATGTCAGGAGGAACAGAGGACTGGAGCTCGAGGCTGGAAGCACAGGAGGTTCCTAGGAGCTGCAGAACGAGGGGAGTCAAGGAAGGGGATGTTATAAATAGGGTGTAATGTGAGAGGGAGGCTGGGTCACAGGCTGCATAGGCTCCACTGACCACATATATATGATCATCCTCCAAAAAGCACAGCACAATAAATCTGCTCTATTAAAAAGGCTGAGCTTTAGCAAAGAAAGGCTTTTTAATCTGGACTCGGATTTGACCTCCGGTGCCGACCTTTTCTTTTTTTTACTTCCTCTTTAGGAAAACGGCGTTGGTGCTTGGTGGGTGGGGCGGAGGGGAAAGGAGGTCGCATGAGGGGAGGTGGGAGATGGAAAGGAGAGGGGTCAAAGGTTAACTCAGCATGTTACCCTGCGTTTGTCAGCATGGACTCAAACCAGAACCTAACTGTCCTCGGGTCAAGCTCAGATCGCAGGAATGCTTCCTGGTTTCTTTAACGTTTTTTAATGATGTTTTGCTAATTGTTGCTTTTGGTTTCTGCCCTCATTTTGCTTCAGATCACATCTGCATGAAATCCTGCAGATCATGTGTTCATTTTTCACCATGAATAGGGAACAAACTGCTAGAAAACTGGGAAACTCCTGAAACACTGAGGTTAAAAACCTACCATAGAGGATTTGATTCCTATCAACTGGAACATTGATCAATATGTCAGCTGTATATTTGGTTATTGATTTTGTTGACAGTGACAAAATGTAATGTTTTTGCTCGTTTCATAATTGGTTTGTGTAAGTTTTTATGATGTAAAGTACTTTGAACAACTTGTGTAAATGTGTTTTACAGATAAACTTGACTTTGACTTTATTTGAGGCTTTCATCATTTCTCTACTCTTCAGTTATTAATGTTCCAAATAACCTAAAATGACCTGAGGCATACCTCAAGGTTTCATATCAGGCACATTTTTTTTCTTCCAATTTTTAATCACTTATTGACTGAAATTACAATTTTATATGTACATATATACCATGTCGGGATTTTATCACTTTCATTTTCGCTTAATTACCTAGAAATTACTGCGTTACAAATACCAATGCAATTAGTTTCTTTTTTCTTTTACAAAAGTCCTGAGCCGGAACCTTTGCATTTTGTTTCTGGTACACCTGTAAATCTGACGCACAAGTGACATCCCCAAATAACAGCAATTTAAGTGACAAAGCTGCTTTTCTTCGCACATTGAGGGTTAATTTTTGCTTCAACGAATGATCTATTGGGCCTGGAAAAGACTATTGTTGTGTCCAGTTGCATAAAAAAGGAGTTGGCCTGTCAGCAAAGCTTTTCTCACCTAAAGTAACATCTCAATGCTAAACATGTTGCAGCAGCAGCAGCAAAAACGTCCCCAATGACGATGCCCACATTTCTAACGAAAGATTTTTATCAGAGACATTTTATGAATGATAAAGTTTTCCTGAAAACTGATTGGGTGAAACAGAACTTTGCACCAAACTTTTGGTTGAATAACCAAAATAGCAGATTAAAAACAATAAAAATACATTGGTTGTTCAGTGTGTATGCAATAATTCAGAAGCTTTATGGTGCAAATTAGCAACATTAGGGATTAAAGTTAATTTCCACATCCCTGGTATTTAGAGTATTGTTTTGATACTGAAATTGAAATTAGTTTGGGGCACTGGGTGGCTCAGCTGGGGTCACATATATTTTTTAGAGCCTATATTTTTAAAGGAATCTGCTTTATGCCGATGACACTGAGATTTACTTAGAAGTTGTAGCTTTCAAAAAATGTTTGACTGGTTTTGGTAAAGATTGTTCTTTCTTTAGGAAACAGCTTCTTAAATGTCCTCCAATTTTTTAATTTTTTTGTGTTTCTGTTTAATTAACCTGAGTTGTTTTTGTAGTTTTCTTTTTTTGCTTCAATCAAGCTGATTTTGTTGTATTTTAAACATCCATTCATGCACTGCATCCATTTTGTCCTGTTGAATTGGTTTCCAGCAGTCAGTAAGCAGAAGGCAGAGTACACTCTGGACAGATCGGTTCCATTTACTTTAAGATTTATGTTTTCGTCACCTGGAGAAAAAAACATTCATTTTTATTTATAAATATGCTTCTTAAGTAGGATTTGATGGAGTTTTATTGCTGCTGCTTCATTTTGAAACAGTTTTCTGCATTTACTTTTAAAAAGCTTAACTGATATTTGTTTGCATTAAAGTGAAAGTGGCGTGATTTTATGCTTCTTAGATATTTAGATACATTTTCATCCTGTATTAAAAACATTAACATGACAGAAATATTCTTTCAGATCTTGCAATTTAAAATCAACGTTGTCTTTGGCATTTTGCACCAAACTAAATAAATTTGTGCTCCAGAACAGATAAAAGAAATAGTAATTTCATAGCTGCCTCAGAAACTTTGCAGCTCAGTCAGACTTTACAGGGGGAACCGTCACAATACGGCCAAACTCTGGGGATCCAGCTGGACGTCGCAGGCTGTGCCACAGAGTCTGTGGGCCGCCTGAGAAAGGAAATTAATTCCTCTTTGAGAGAAAATGACTTTAGCAGATAGCATAGCGGAGGCAGGCAGTAACTTTGCCGCTGCCCCCCCCGCCGCCTCCCCCTCCAGTCCCTCCAAGGCTTCAGCAGGCAGCAGAAGCAGAGCAGCAGAGGAAAAGCACCTTATGGTGAGTGAGTGTCAAACTCTTCTACTGTTTATCTTGCAAATTAAGGCTATTAGCAGGTTAGTCCAGGCTATATATTTGAGCAGGTATTAATGCACACGTGTTTTCAATCTTGTAGCTGGTCTTGAAGCTCTGACGGCCCGTGGCGTAGGTGTTTCCCCTCAGTTGGGCCAAAATATTCCACTGTCTGGCTGTTTTTATTAATTAGGTTAAAAATACACCCATCATTTTGACCAGACCTGAAAGTCTTTGTTTTATTTTTTAAATATATGTTGAGATATTTACAGCACTGTTAAACATCTTCTGTCTCTGAAGTCAACTGGTGGAGTTTATGAGCTGTTAACACCTAAATTAATTCATTTTCTCAGTTTTTTTTGTGGTGGAAAGTGACATTTGTGCTTTACAAACAGAAACGCAGGAGGAAAGCGAGGGATAAAAGGAGTTTCCCATGGGTTTGTGGTTGTGATGAGCTCAACGCTGTGATGGCGGTTAGGGTGGCAAGTTTTCTTCCACAGTCAACAGAATCCCATAGGAAGGTGTGTTGCTAAAACCTGTGGCTGTCAGTCACAACAGCAGGGAGGATTACAGCGAACGCAGCTCAGTGTCGCTGTCACGGAAAGAAAACATCCATCCGCCGCCTCCTCACTGCTTTTCCAGATCCCAAAATAAGCAAACTTCACTTTGCAATAAAAAAAAAGCATCATTTAAGTTTTCAAAAACAAAAACATACAGTATCCAATTATTTGTGCCTTTTTATGCTACAACAGCTCTGGAAAAAAAATTAGAGACCACTTGAAGTGATCTGTTTCTCTGGTTTTACTTTTTATAGGTTTATGTTTGAGAAAGATGAACTTTGTTCTTTTATTCTATAAACTAAAATTACAAGCAAAGATTTATATTTATTTGCAGAAAATGAGAAGTGAAAAAAGTTACGGTGCTTTCAGAACTCAAATAATGAAAAGAAAACAAGTTTATATTCATTTCTGAACAATAATACTAATGTTTTAATGAGGATGAGTTCAGAAATCAATATTTAGTGGAACAGCCAGGAGTTTCGGTACAGTGGGCTCTTCATTTATTTTCCAGAGCTGTATATATAGGTATGCATTAAATTAATAGTAAAACAGAGTTAGCAAAATTTTTTGGAGGATTTTGTGGCTTCAGTAACTGTTTCTAGTAGAGATACTCAAATCAATTTGACTGGGAATGAAATCAAAATTTCCCTTCAACATCTGTGATCATAAACCAGCAGGTGAAATGCACAGAAATATTGTTTTATTAATTTAATGTATGAAAATCATCTTCTACTAATTTTAGTCAATAAATGAATTAACCAAAAGTGTGTGCTTTAATGAACTGCACTAAAAAAAGAACAGAAAAAGGTGAATATGCTTTGATGCATAAACTGGGAAGATATTCTTTAGTTTTCAGATCAATTTGAAACTCCTGCAGCACATTTATTGCTTCTTTTGTGGTTTATTTAGCAGGGAGTCTGACCAGTAAATCTCTAGTTTACTTTAAGCCGTGTTCTTCTAAAATATTGTGCAAGTGGATAAAAATAAAGTGTCAGACTGAGAAGAGGTGGGAAGAATGCGTGGTAAGTTTTAATCCTGTGTCTGCTTCCTTTTATGTTCCCACATTTAACAGCTCTTTTATTTGTGTTTGACGTGTAATTTGCTTCATGGCAGAAAAGCTTTGATGCTGCTCCTGACTTCACACTGGATTAAATTAACATTTACAAAGACAGAGAGTGTGCATGTGTACAGAGACATTATTAAATGTTTTTGTTCTTATTTTAGCTCGCAGCTAATGTGGAAACATTCAGAGATTTTAGTGCTCAGGAAACCTCATTTAATACATTAAGTGCAAAGTTTCTGTTAAAGGAAAACCTGATGTGCCTATTTTAGCTGGTCTGAAAAATCCACACAATTTTTTACAATATAGTTTTTTAGTTGCAGAAGGAGCCCTCACCTTAAAATATATATTTATCTCTTAAGCTTCTCATCATACGCAGGGATAAATCACAGACAGAACCGTATTTAGGCTGTCTGGATGAACATGTGTTGGTGGTGTGGAAGCTGTTGTCGCTTATTTCCTTTCAAATTTTAGCCGCAGATTTACAGCCACCGTACCGAACCGACCGGAGCGTCGTGTCAGAGACAGACGGCGACGGCAGGCGGCTAAAGTTTACGGCTCGCTTACAGGAAGAGGAACGGCCGCCTTTCAGAGGGAATGACACGGAGAATCCTTCAGGGAAAACGCTCCACTAATGTCACCTCCATCCGGTTGAACTTCACTTTCTTTTATTTTTCATCAGTTTGCAGGAAAATTAAAAAGTTAATCTAAGGAAGAAAATTTAAAAAATGTCTCATAAGGTGATAAAACAATGTGTCCTCAGATTATTTTTCGCCGTTTAAATGATGTAATCCGACACATTTGCTGCTCTTAGGTGGTCATCTTTTAAGCCTGTAATGGTCGCAGACAGCGAGTGTGAGATCACCGTCTATTATGGGGGGAGATGGAGTTGCCTGGTCCCCTCCGTCTCCAGCTTTAAAGGCGGCGTAGACGTGTGTGATGCTGTGCAGGGACCGCCGCGCCAAGGCAGACCACACCTTAAACAGCTTTGGGTCGCTGCTCTAAAACCTTCATTTAGATCTGGCCCTGGCTCAGCCACCAAAAAAACCCCTAAAAGTGGCATCTACTTTGGTGTATCGCAGGGCTACAGGCCCCGTTTCCTCAAAGTCTAAATCTGTGGACGCCTTCTTAGCGCTCCAGAGGTGCCAGGCAGGGACCAGCTCCAGACGTTCTAACAAACTGGGCTATTAGCGATTCCCATTTGTTCTGTGAGATCCAACCCACCAACCAAAACCAGCGTTTCTACTCCGCACTGCAACACATGCAGACACTGTGTCAAAGAGTTTTCTGCTATATTGCATCAATCCGGCGTCCCAGTGAAAGTCCAGCTTCAACATGTTGTTCCAATAAGGCAAATCACTCAGAAGAGTGAAGTCAACCTTTTATGATTTAACGGCTTCCTTCTCTCTTTTGGTTTCTGGGGATTTTTTTGGATGATTCCCAAGGAATTTGTTCCACTGAGTTAGCATGAGGGTGACCGGCCTGTTTCTGACTAATGATAAGTCAATGTGGCGAGACTGGGGAATCTCATTAACACTTAATTCCAACTCTGTGCCAATAGTTTCATTGCTAGTCGACATTATTATGCGACTGATCTGAGACAGTCGTGTTTGTCTCCTAGAAATTACATTTATACGTAGCGCATGAAACTGCTTTGATCCAGTTTTTCAGCTTTGTTAAGATACGATGGTGTCAACACAAGCAATAAAAGATTGATGATGTTTAATAGAGGCGGATAAATCAGAGGCAATTTGGCACCAACAATGTTTAATGTAATCAAATTGTTTTAGTTTTTCATCGAACAATTTTTATTTAGATTTACTTCATTGCATGTTAAGCTGAATGGTAAAACATGAAAAATTATTTGTTGATGAATGTTAAACACTTAAAAGATTGTTAAATCTGCATTTGTTAATTTAGACAGTGCCATGTTGAAGACAAGCCATATTGGATTCATTTGATGAGAAAATATATAAATCAGTGATTAGAGCCTTGACTTGGAGTTTCCTTTTAAACATTGAAATTGGAAACATTACAAACATTTCTCATATACTTGATTTGACTCTTTTAGGAGATATTATGGTCAATTTAAGCCTGTAAATATGTTTATATCCTCTCAATTTTCAGTGCCATAACATATCTAAGGCGTTTTATTTGTTAAATTTTTAAAATTTGAGGTACATCAAGAGCAACTTACCATTTAAATTCACAGATGATGGAGCTGCATCAATATCTTTAGCCTGCAGAGAGGAGATTTGGCATCTGGTGCGAGCAGAACGATCTGATATTAAATACAAAGAAGAAGAAGAAAAAGGACATGATGTTAAATTTCAGGAAACGAGCAGAAATGGTAAGCAAGTGGAAAAAGTGAGCAGTTTCAAACTTCTCGTTGGATAACCTCACCTTGAGCCTCAACACTGTTCACCAGAAAATGAGGTCCAGTTCTTTCCAAATGCCCTCCAGCAATGGTTACATTCACACCAGCCCGGTTTAGTTCCCTTCAACCGAACTCTGGTTCATTTTCCTGGAAGGTCCGGTAGTTTAACTCTTGTCCGCCTAAAAACCTGGGTCTCTGCTTTGTTGAAATGAAGTTTGGCGCGGTTTGAACGTTCATGTGAAAGCCAAGTGGACCAGGAAGCGAAATATAGCGCAGTGTATTCTGGGTGAACCAAAACAAATACACAAGCCTTGCTCTAGCGAGAGAAATTGGTTATGGTCTCAAAGGAGAAATCCAACAACCGTTAAATCTGACGCTACCCCATTTTTGTTTACTTTTTGCGAAGGAGGAAGTTGCGCTGATGTTTTCTTCTGAGGTTTTCATTTCATTTCCTTCAGGTGGTTCTTGGTGCAGCGCCCCTACAGGCGGGGAGGGGAACAGGTGTTTGACAGCGTGAAGACGAACTTCACCAGCTGAAAATGTAACAAATGGCGCAATCTTGGTCGAAACACTGAATTACAGCGAGTGACTAAAACGGAAGAAGATAATCGGATCCCATGACAGACAATCCAAGTCCCTTTTCTCCCTCCTACTAGGAAGAATATGGAATCAGAGGAACTTCTGTGGGCTGTTAAAACGGCCACTCTGAATGTTGATAGATCACAAAATAGAGAGAAATGTTATCTTAAAATATGTGCGACACTGTATACAGTAAGTTTACCTTATTTATTGTGTCTATGAATGTATTCTGTGTAGACATTGTATTTTCTTTACACTCTATATTAGGAGTCTGCAAGCTTTACAAGTCAAAGAGAAATTTAGTGCTCAAACAAGATAAGACAAACGTAGAGTCAAACGATATCCTATCATTTCTGATAGATAGATAAATCCTTATCATTTTCAAAGTGGAAATATTTTATTTCTGTTTTCAGTTTCATGAAGAAAACTAGAACTTTTTCAAAAAGATGCTGATATTGATATTTATTTACACATTGTTTCCAGGCTAATAACAAAATAGATGTAAATAAAAACAATGGGTACTTTTACTGCCATTCTTTGTGAACATTTATAAAATAATTATTCTAAAAAAAATTAGGAAAAAAAAAAGAAACCTAATAGCTAAAATTTGAATTTGTTATATTCATTTTTAAAATTCCAGTTGTTTTGTGCTGCTGGTCCAACAACAGATAAAACGACTAAATAGATAATAATAATAA